>JBBPTO010000496.1:0-28816 GCA_038094155.1 Pulveroboletus cf. aberrans
TCCTTCTCCCACTCCTCCTTTCCCCCACTTTCCCATTACCCCCTCTCCCTTTCTCCACTCTCCCATAACTTTCTCCTTACTTTCCCAATTACAAAGCATACAAAAGTGTAGCAAAGTGTAGTTAAAAGACTTAGAGAAATTTCTGGCTTGGCTGACTTTGTTGCTGAGTCTGAATTTCAATCCAAATATATATAAATCCAACACTGCTCAGATTTTTCCCATACCATCTCTTCTCTCAACCACTATCATCTCTGTTCATTTCAACAGCAACAATTATTTTATTCAACACTTTTGATAAGTAACATTTTTTAATATTGTCACATCCTTGCTAATCATTAACTGTTTCATTTATTCCTGGATAGCTTGCATGAAGCTATAGGTAAGGTTTATTGTTTATATTTAATTATATTTACTAACCAGTTATTAGTCTAGGGCTATATTGTTTGTAGTTACACTGTTGTATTTCTATAGTCAAAATATACATATATTCTTTGATATTTTATTTCATGTATTTGTGTATTTAAACTGTTTGAAATTTTCTAATAATGCAAGCTAGCCTGTGATTTGCTGGAATAGGCTGGGATGGTTTGAAGATATCTGGAACAGAGCTAGCCAGTTAGGTACCTTGCTATAAGAGCTGGAGAAGCTGTCAAGCTGTCCCAGTCTGGCCCATACTGGCCAGGGCTGGACAGCTAAGGGTTGATTTGCTGATGTACCCCATCACTCCAGGCAGCATTCCTCAATCTGTGCATTAAGAAACCATCCAAAACACATTCATTCCCTCTGTTCTCCATTCTCTGTTCTCTGCCTTTACTCTGTCTCTCCCCCTGTCCTCTCCATAACTGGTATTATCCCTCCAATGACATTTATGTCACTCCACTGAATGAAGAATCTCTTGATCTGCAAGACACCACTAGCTCACCCAACTACAATCCATTGATTGATCAGGTATAGAGTAGTACCTTCATCCAGATCACCAGAACACCCATGTTAGCACCTTGAGCTCAACTCTGCAGCCTCCTTTGGCTGGCTCTAGCATTGTATGCTACCCTCCAATATACCATGTTTTCCCTCACTTCTCTCCACTTCCCTCTGATTTTGCTCCAATTCACTCTGCCTGCCTCTAGTGTTCTCCCATTCCTTATCTGTCTTGTCACTGTCAATGCTGGAACTGACTCTAAAAGAATGAATCTGGTGTGTGGGAAAGTGATCTGATGTGTGGGTATCCTGTATGCATGAGTCTGGGTCTGGAACATCAGTGTGGAAGACCATACAGTCCTACAGTGTGATCTCTCAATATCCCTAGTTTCCAAGTCATCTCTGAGGTCAATGAAGCCATCTTTGAAGTGTCCTCCTCAAACTCTGAGTGCCATCTGTCCTGTTCCCAGTGTTCATCCATTTGGTATTCATAGGTCCAAGTCAGGTGAGTTCCAGATTTTTTTTCTTTTCATACATAGCCTCAGAGAGCAGGCAGGAATCCACTGGATCCAATCCCCTCAGTCATGTAACATGTTTCATATGATTCTTCCCCTCATTGTCATAGCTTTCTAACCATATCCCTAATCTTATCTATGTTCCCTGATATGTACAAAGTCTCAGGTATTCCCAGACTATGAATGTTGTAATTTGGACTTCGGTCTGCATTGAATCCTATCACTTTTGATCACTTTCTAAAGTCTGAAAGACTTGTTTTCTACAATTTCCACCACCATTCAAGTCAAGTCCTGCCAGTAATGACCAGTTTCATAGTCAGACTTTAGCCCTACCATCACAGGGAAGTCAAGACTCTGATTTTCCAGCTCTACAGTTGAGTGAACTTCATCTCTTTTCCTCTTGGACATTGTCCCAGACCCTTGGATCCCTTTTGGGTCGAGTTTACCACTCACACTCAACACTAACCACTTAGAAAACCCACTCCGGGCTTCCTAGCATCTTTACAGCTGGAGCCCACCATGAGAGATTCAAGAGAGTCATTGAGGAGGAGCCTAAGGCCCAACCCCTGACAAGAAGAGCTCAAAATTTTACTTTCCCACAATCACAATCACAATCACAACCTCTCTGAGGAATCATTTTTCACTCCTGTAACTAATGAACCAGGAACACCTGAACTGATAGGCTGACATATCAGTCATCACCTCCTTAGCCAATCAGAATTCTCCATATCTCTCAATTTGTCTTCTGCTGGATCACACTGAGCACCCCATCACACTGCCACAGCTCCCAACCCTAGCAATACAGACACTGTCCCTGTCCCCACAAACTCAAGCCTGATTAGGAACATACCAGATGCCCTTTTTGATTTTGAAGATAATGTAGATTCCTTAACTGCATCCAAAACCTTGCCCAACAATTCTCAAGAGCATAGCTTGGTATCTACTTATTATGACTCCCTGCCATTTCCTGGAAATTTTTCTGCATCAACTCTGAATAGATTCCAACAACAGATGACATCTTATATTTCTCCCCCATTCTGACCCTTAACACCTTTACCATCTCCTGACTTACCACCATTAGAACCTGAATTTCGCTCCACCACATCAAACCTCTCCTACCTGTTAGAATCATCTACTGCAGAACCCAGTATGATTCCATCATCAAGCCTGAGTCCTTATATCATTCCTACCCGCATATCTACTTCATCACCTTTAACCACCTTGACTACTATTTCCTCCTCTTCCTCTTCCTTGTCCTCTTTCATGTCTATTCCTTCTCATACCTCCAGGCTATATCCTTTGATCCCCAGCCTGTCCACATTTCTTTGCAGTAATCTGCCCCCACCTTTCACATCTATCCTGAACCTGCCAGTTAATTCCCAACCTCCAATGGCCAACCCTGTCCAAATCTCCCTCCAGGAAATCCAAAATGCTCTCAAATTCAACAGAGTTTCCATGCATCTCCCATGCTTTCTTGAAGACGTTGACATTTTAGAAAATACCACCAGTCTTACTGCTGTCGAAAAGATCAAGCACATGATCCAGTATGCAGATCTTGAAGAAGCCAAACTATGGAAGATCCTAGATAAAGCCAAAGATCAAGGTTGGCAGAAGTTTGTTGATGCTGTTAAGGAATTGTATCCAGGATGTGAAGGTGATTCCTGCTGCTGTTGCACTGACCTGCAGTACCTTGTACAGGAGTTTTGGTCCAAGGCAATGCAAAACCAAGAAGACCTTGGTGAGTACAGGCACAAGTTCAGCAAGATAGGATGCTCTCTTCATTTACAGGTTTCCCCTGGAAGTGGAGGAGAAGTTTCACACCTGGCTCCCCATTACCAAGCTGGATCTTCACTCTGATGATCCATACCCAATGACTGACATACTTACCACCACCAAATTTCTATTGACAAGGTCTGCATTCCATTCCACCATCCCTGGGTTCATTAATCCAGCACTCACTCCCATCATTCCTGCTGCCAATCAACCAGGCCCTTCAACCTCCCAGGCTTACACACCCATTCCAGCCAGGACGGACATCAAGGCTGAGTATATCTCTACTGCAGCCACTAACATGAACAGACTTTGCAATCTGTCATGTGGATTTTGCATGGGCTTAGGGCATTTCACCCAGAACTGTGAGAAAGCCCTGGAGTTCATCTGCCTTGGAAGGTGTACTCAGAGACAAGATGGCCACCTGTATATGCCAGACGGTTTCTGGATTCTGAGAATTGCTGGGTGCGTAGGTATTAAAGGATGTCTTGAATGTCTTGAAGCCAAATGAGCCTCCAACCCAGTTTCTGCTGTCAACACCACTCGTGCTGCCCAGCAGACTCCTGGCTGTGACATCCTGCCATATCTTACCACTGGAATCTATTCAGTAGCATACCCCAAAGAAGCAATTGATGCCATTCTGGATATAGAGCCCTCTGCCTTTCTCTCTACAATTGATAACCATGAAAAGGAAGTAAATGACTTCATAGAAGTTGCTGACCCAGAGTTTCAGCTGTACATTGCTCAAGCATGGGCCAGTTTTCAAGCAGACAGAGCCAAAGACAGAAAGTCAGAAAAGCATGTTCATTTTGATGGTGTCGCCATTCCTCCCCAAAGTGTGCTGAAGAAGCCTGATCCTAGAGCTCTGAGTGTCTTAGAGAAGATAGAAACTCCTGAGATACAACAGTTGAGAAGACCATCAACTCCAGCCCCCTGTCATATCCTGTACATTCGAGTCAACTCCAACCTCTGGAACAACTCCGCTACTACCTCCGGTGACATCTCACCAACTCCTAACCTCCAGAACTCCGGACTTATCCCAGATACATTTACGTACTTTCCTTGTTCTGTATTTAGTTTAGTCTCGCCCCTCTGTTCCCTCTGATGCTGTGTAGCACAGCTCTGGCTTGTTCCTGGCCCGGAGCACAGCTCCAGCATATGACTCTCTGACCTCCATCTTACTTATCTACACAGCCCTCCATTACTAATCCACAGCCCTCTGACGTATATATACTCCGAACTATGTATGTAGATACCTTAGCCTGAATATCACCTTAGATTACTCCTCTCAACTTCTCCGGTTCTCTCTGATGTGTCTCTGACCAAGAAGGCCATGACAGTGCGAAGACACGACACATAAGTCCTGCATCAAGCCTTCACCCCTCTGGACGTGATCCTCCAGACCTCTGGCCATCTCTGGCCATTCAATCCCCTTCGACCTCTGATCTCTGACCGGAGTTTGAGTGGAGGAGATCCAGTCTTAACAGTATATTCAGGCTTCCACTTGTACTGTCACTACTCTGACTATGACCTCTCACGCCCACATTGAGATTTCAATCTCAAGTCCTTTCTCTAGGCATCCGAAACCAGAACATCTTTATCACTAGAGATGTCTCTGTACAACTCCGGTTCCTCTGGAGTTGTCCGGCTGAAAGATAGACTCATGGACCATCCAACCTCACCCTCAGGAGCCTGCATTACTCCCTGACCCCTCCATACCTCCGTCTAAATGCATTCATTCATTCCTTATGACTGGTACTGTCGCCTCCAGTTCACTCCACCTCTCATTCGGGAATACCCCAATCCCTCACAAACTCCATACTCTGTTCCTCCCTCTGAACTCCTCGATGGTCACCACTTCGTTTATGACCCCCCACTGCCTTGATGGCAATTTCATTCCCCTGACATCTCCCCGAACTCCTGACCTTCGCACTCCAACATCCACCTTCTTAACTCCGCTTTTTTCCATCTCAGGGATACCACCTCTGATGCCTCACACATACCCCATTGGATTCCAGATACTACTCAGTCAAGCACTGCCAGCTCGCCTGCTGTTAAGGCCATGTGGACGAACTCTGATGTATCTCCGGAACTCCAGAGATATTGATAGGACCTTGGCTTCACCTTATGTGGTGCACCACTATCCAAGTCTCGGGGTTGTGGTCCTGTATTTGCAAAGGGTCAGAGGTGCGGAGTTGAGTTGTCTAGACTCAGAGGAGGATGATGATATCCGTTGGAGTTTGGCAGAGAGTCAAGCGTCAAGCTGATCGAGGAGAGAGAATGTTGAGTACTCAATTCAATATTATGACTGGAGATATGTACAGCAGAGATGGTACAGTATATATACTATGGAGTGCATCAGATTTTGTAACAAGGTTATAATGAATGAGTAATGAGACGGAGGTCAGGGATCTATGAACTGGAGCTGTGCACTGGTTGTGCAGTTTGCCAGAGCTGTGCTGCACAGGGACGGGAAAAGGTACAGAGTGTGAGATCTAACTAAATATGGAACAAGGTCATAACGTGAGATATATATGGAGGTCTGGAGGAATGGAGATGCATATGTGGTGTAAACACACCGGAGATGGAATGGAGTTGGTGCTCAGAGGACTGGAGTTGTCATGGATATGACACCTGCTAATGATCCATTGATCGTAGGGTTTTTGTAGTGGCACCTTCACATGACGACTGTAAACTGAATGCCGACCCCTCTGATGTTACCCTGGTCTCCGGTTTCGAGCTCTGAGCTCACTCCGGCCTAACCAGCCATCCTCTGAATGACCACCCTCTCTGGTTCCCTTGAGATTGATCAGACTTCATGTCTGATCTCTCTGGCTTGTGCTCGCTTCGTGCAACACTCGCACCCCTCCCCATTTCTTGACATCCACCTCATCTCTGATCCACTCCATGTGCCTCCAGCGTTCTGGTCACACTGCATGCTCCTGGATCACTCCTCACTCCGTCCTTGGACCTGTGGTCCACCCTCTGCCTGTGTCTGCCCAGTGCAGCACTCACACCCCCTTTCCCCTCCTTCTCCTTGGCACCTAGTTGCTGTGCGTCAGAAGTTGAAACCCCTCCTTCTATTTATTTGCAGGGCTATTGCCTTGGATCCCACGTCCACTCTGCACCTCCTCATCTCTGCTCTCTGCTCCGATCCCTTTCTGACTTCCCTGACCTGCCTTCTGATACCGCCAACATCTGTCTGCTCTGGATCCTAACACGATCGGCTGAAGCACCTTGAAACATGGCCATTCAGACTTGATGGTGTCACCTCCCACCTCCCTTCACCTCCACCCAGAGTTGCTCAGTGCGCTCTGTGTGCCTCCGCCCCTCTCCACTCCTCCACCTCTCCATCCCTCCCGACCTTGTCGACCGCTGCCTGACAATCCCAACCTCCGCCCGCTCCAGATCCTAACCTGATCAGCAGGAGTACCTATGGAGCATGGTCTGCTCAGAAAGCATTGACCCCCATCCTCCATCCTTCCCCATTGCCAGAGCTGCTTGAGGCGCTCTGTAGCTCTGTCTCCCTTCGTTCCCCTCTGTCTTTTCCTCCGTCCCCTCCTCCCAGAGCTGCCTCTCGCACTCTGTGGTACTCTGTCTCCCTCTGATACCTCCGCACTCTGGAAACACACACTCTTTTCCTCTTCCCTGTTGACGCTGGGACGTTGACCCTAAGAGGGGGGTAGGAAATGCTCCCACACTTCCCCACTCACTCCTCTCACCCCTCCTCACTCCGCCATCTACCCTCCATTTCCCCATCCAACCACATCTGACTCCCTCCATCCTCCAATTCACTCCGGCCTTTTCAGGCCTTCTCCGATGCTCCTCTCATACTTCCATAAGTTGGAAGACAGGACCATCATGGCTCACCATAGCCTCCCTATTCAATCCTTGAAAGCCAAGCTAGTTGGAACCAAAAAGGCACTAACATGTATCCTAGATTTCAGATCTGAAGTCATTGCCATGCCCAAGTGAGTCTGAAAGCAACTTGGACTCCCCATTCAATTCAACCATGTCATAACAATGACTTCTGCCAATACCAACTCCAACTCCACACACAGTGTCCTCAAAAATCTCCAACTCAGCTTCAGTCCTGGAGAAGTCAATCTGCAAGTCCAAGTTGTCACCTGAGCCAACTTCAGCCTGTTGCTCGGGTGCCCATTCCATTGTCTCATGAGTGTGACCACTGATGATTTTCCTGATGGTGGATAGAATATCACTCTTTGGATCTGAACTCTGGGAAGGAGTACCAGTTGCTGATGAAGCCATGGTCAAAAGAATGTTCCTGATGTCATAAGGGACTGTCTTGCACTAATCAGCAGAGCATCATTGAGTGGGGTTTTCACTAAGCCTTGATGAACCAGATGATGTCTGGAGAGAGTGTCATATCCCATGTAATTGACACAACTCTGACCTCTGGACTAACTCTGCACATCCCTCCGGTGACCTCTCACCAACTCTGCCCCTCCGTTTCTCCGGACTTATCATAGATTCCCTTACATATGTTTCTTGTTCCATATATAGTTTAGTCTTGCCCCTCTGTTCCCTCTGACGCTGTGTAGCACAGCTCCAGCACTCAGACATCCGACCTCTGTCTTATATATCTACATAGCCCTCTGTTACTAATCTGCAGTCACTCCAATATATATATACTCCGACTTCTGTATGTAGATACCTTAGGCTGAATATCGACTTAGACAGTCCTCTGTTCATCTCCGAGTACCTCCGATGCATCTCCAACCAACAAAGGCTGTGACAGTGCAAAGACGTGACACATAAGTCCTGCATCGAGCCTTCACTCCTCTGGATGTGACCCTCTGGATGTCCAACCACCTCCGGTGTTCATTCCCCTTTGACCTCCAATCTCTGACCAGAGTTTGAGTGGAGGATGTTCTGGTCTTAACAGAGAGACAGCCAGTGACTCACACACACCTGATATCCATCCTGTTTTTCTATCCACCCTGCAGTCTATTTCTTCTCTTGCCTTTACTTCTTCCATGTCCAACATTGCTCTCCTGCTGAGTTCTCAGAGGCTCCTCATGTACCCCAGGTATCCAAGCTCTGACAGGGTTTTTCAGGGTAGCTCAGAGTGTCTGTCCCCACATTTGTCTCATTACCATTACATTTTCTCGACCTGCTCCTCTATTTTGAATGATCTAGCTAGCATGTTTTATTCTCTTTACTCATACAATTTGGACTGACATTGTTTTGCATATAAGCCAGTGGTGAAGAAGGTCTGCTTAGTACCTGTTTCCATGACTGAGGAGTTTAGGGTTCTCTGACATCTGCCACTGCCTATCTTACCTTTCTATCCTCCCAATTTCACTCCCAGACAATTTTTTATGCAGGAATGTGCTGACAAATTAGCCCTCGACCCCACCAAGTGGCTGCTCCCCAAGGAGTTGAAGCTCATTTGTTAGCTAGTCCACATCCATGAGAAGGTCTTTGCTTGGGTTCCAACTGAGCAGGGTCGACTCAATGAGTGGTACTTCCCACTGGTCAAGATCCTGACTGTCCTGCATACTCCTTGGATCCTCTGCAACATCCCCATCCTGCCAGCAATGCAACAAGAAGCAATTCAAATCATCAAAGACCAGATTGCATCTGGAGTCTACAAGCTGTCCACTGCCACCTACTGCTGTAAAACAGCAAAAGGACTCTGGAGTGTAGTCCTATGCAAGAAATAGGGGTGCAAGTGTATCTCAACCCAAGGGGATTGCAAAGAGAAGAAAAGAGAACTATAGGAAAGGCTCACTAAATGTCCACAGGACACTGGAAAACTGAGTCCGGCTTTCCCCCTGTTCAGTAGGGCTAGGAAACCAACTAATCTTGCAGGATTTGAGGGGAACTTATAGAGAAAAGCTTAGAAAACCGGACTGAAAGGCTTAGGAATGGTGGTGGTAACTTGCACACTGTCTAGGGACCAAGTCCTAGGTACAAAAGTCTAATCCAGGTATACCCTAACAAAGTACAGTAAAGGAAACATAAAAAAGACAAAAAACCTGACCAAACCTGGAGTGCAGGAACACTGGGTCCAGTGTGCAGGAACTCAGGTCTGGACATCAGATTCAAAACTAACCTTCAAACATCAACTGGCTTGACTTGAGTTGGAATGAATGGCAGTGGAACAGTCTTGGGTTTGGTAGGAGTGCTGGATAGGGAGTATCAGGCTGTGGAAAAATTCTGGATATCACAGTAGGGAACTCCTGTTTCCTACATCTGGAGGGGACTTGGATCTGATGTTCTCATCAGCATTGTATGGCCAGAATGAATGAAGGCCAAGACTCAGATTTGGAGGGAAAAGAGTGAATGATGTGGAATGAGCTGTGTGGGCCAGGGCATAAAATGAGTGTGTTAATAGGCTCGGGTTCCGGGTCCGGGTTGTGGCTGTGCACCCTCCCCAACACACAACATGTCAACTTGGGCTTTGGCACAAGGGTTAGAATAGTCTTGAAGGCCAAAATGCAGTGGGAAATAGGTGGTAGGCAGGTATCAGAATCCTATGGGGCAGGTAGCAGTGATTCCAAGTAATTCTGGACTGATGGTGGCAGTAGTTCCTTCTCTGAGCATCTCCTCTCTTGCTTAGGATGATACCAATCACATCCATGCTGTCCATGTCTTGTGTCTGAGAAACCAATTGAAGTCTGAGGTCTAAACTCAAGGAAAGGAACAGTAAGTGTATGCTAATTCAATAGGAATTGAAGGAAATGATCAAAATGGCTCCCCACAGGGGACTTAGCTTCAAACTCAACTCAGGGAAAACTAAAAATGAAGGGAACTGAAACTTCTTGGGATCCAGCCCCTGGGTAACTTCTGACTGTCCTTTCTACATCTTTCTCCTCCTCTTCTTCTTGATCCTGTAACAAAATGAAGGCATGGTATCTCAGCATGCAAATGAAAGTAAAAATGTATGTATCTGGTATGAAGGTTCTGTGTTTTCAATGTGCAAAATGTGAACCCGAAGCGTGGGAAAATCGGGTCCGGTATCCAGTAAGGTAACTCAGGGTGCAGGAAAGTGGTAAAATGGTCAGGTTTGGGAACTATCTACTTGGCTTTGGTTTTCTGTTGAAACAAGGAAACTGCTATCATATTTTGACTGTCTTTTGTGAGTGAGTGAGTGTAAGTATGTCTCTGGATGAAAACTGTGGTGAAATAGAGGTCTCTGGTCAAAACCCAGGATAAAACAGAGGAGAGTAAACCTATCATAATGAGAAGTATTGTTTTCTATAGTGTTGGAATCAGATGTCAGGTGTCAGTGTTTTCAGGAAAAAAGTCTTCATCATCTGACTGATCAACTTCTATTCCTACTAATGGTACCCAGGCTTCTTTGGCAGGTCTACAGTGTCAGATATTTGAGGGTTCTGATCTCAGGAGATTTTCTTCATATGGTCTGTCATCCTCTACTCCTTCTACTATATCCTGAACACTAGGAAACCAATATATCAACCTTGAAATAGTATTACTGAGTAAGAAAAGAAGTGTCCAGAGTGTGGGAAAAAGTGTCAGGCATCAGGTTGACTGGGTCCAGATTGTGGAAAAAGCTACTTGTGATGTCAAGATGGGTGTCTGAATAATAGATAGGAGAGTGCAATGGTGGGATAGACATAAAGAGAACTTAGTGATACTTAGGACTAAAACTCTGACTACAAAAATGAAAAATGTTGGGAGATGAAACTGGGTCCTATTTGTGGAAAACCAGGTCCGGATCATGGGAACAAAGGTCTGATGTGTTGGAAAGGGTTTTCAGATGCTAAAATGCAAAAATAGCCACTTGCAAGGCTTCTGAGTCTTGAAGGTGGAATTCTGGGGGGAACAAAATAAACTGACTGTCCTCAGGAGGATCGGTACTAGGGAAACATAGGTTGAAAGCAGGTATGTCTGGGTCCAGAGCATGGAAACTATGATATGAAGCAAGGAAAAGTCAGACTGAGTACTAAAAACCAAGCAAAACCGCTGAAACAGGTTGTCTGAGGTCTGGACTAGGAAATGTAGGACTGATTGGCAAGAAGGAATGAACATCTCAGGTATGGGAAACCAGGTCAGAAGCACAGGAACTGGCAATTCTGCAAGAAATAACTCAGATACTATAGAAAGTGGTAGGTCAGTGAGGGGAACATGATTTAAGGGTTCTTCGGATATGTCTGGCAGCTCTGAATCTGCAGTGTTTCTTATAATCTCTGTCTCAGGTCCGAGATGTAAAATCAAGTCAGGATCTGCAAGTGGCATGAACTCTGGCTGGACTGCAGTCAGAGCTGACAGAACAGGGCTTGGATTGACTGGAACTGGGGCTGGGTTAACTGGAATTGGTGTTGGAGGTTTTGGGTTTTGCATGACTGGCTTAGAGATTGACAGGGTTGGCTTGGATTCTGGCAGGACTTCACAGAATATGGTGGGAGCGGTCTGAGTTTTGATGCTATGAGGCTTAGGACCTAAAGGAAGAATCAGGCAGCACCAGCAACATCTGACATCAGGTAGGACTCATCAGGATGGATATTGGGGCAGATAATAGCAAGCTGGTGAAGAATCTGGTCTTGGAGACACTGTGGGAACCTGCTGAGGTAAATCATGTCATAATCATACTCAGCTAGGCGCTTCCAGGAAAGACGCTGCACTAAAATCCAGATATAGCTGCAGTGATACTCTCCAAATGTGTCCAGGCTCATCATAGGCCTCATCTCAGTTTTCTGAGCTAATGCAAGTAAATCAGCACATCAGTAGTGTCGATTACCTTCACATCCTGGGTAGTGGTCAATCATGGCCGCTTGGAAGGCCTTCCAGTCATTTCTGGCCACTTCAGGTATGGTTTTCCATAGCTCAGCTTCCTCAAGGTTGGCGTATCGGATAGTAGCCTTGATCTTCTGACTTCCTGAGAGGTTGGCATTGACTTTGAGATACTTGATGTCATCTAGAAAGTATGGGAGTTCAGTGATTACCTCACCACTGAAATGGGGGGCATCTGGGGATCCTCAGAATGGCAGGAATTCCATAGATTATGACATATTAAGGTGGAATCAGTAGTTGCTAGTCAACGAGGGCTGTGAATGATGTCAGATTAGGGTCGAGTAGGGGGTCCGGGTCCGGATCCGGAAATGTGGCTGTGCAAGCGCGGTTATTCCAGGGCTAATTGTACACTTCCCAGTCTCGGATCTATCAGGTTAAGATGGCAATTGCTAGCAATGGAAGGAAATACTTTGGAATAGGCTCAATTTGATATGTAGCACTGTTGGAATGGTTTTGGCTGGCTTGAAACTCTGAAGCAGTGCAGACAATTTTCTTGGAAATGGATGTCAGAATGAAAGTTTTCAAGCACTGCTCACTGGGGACTGGGCCTAGGGAAGTCCTCAGGTGCTCTCTTGAATTTCATCACAGTGGGCTCCAGTTGTAAAACAGCAAAAGGACTCTGGAGTGTAGTTCTATGCAAGAAATAGGGGTGTGAGTGTATATCTTGACTCAAGGAGATTGCAAAGAAAGGAAAGAGAACTATAGAAAAGGCTCACTGAATGTCCACACGACACTGGAAAACTCGAGTCTGGCTTCCCCCCATTTGGTAGGGCTAGGAAACCAACTTTGGTTGCAGGACTTAAGGGGAACTTGAAGGGAAATGTAGGAAAAAGACTAGGGAACCGGACTTATAGGCTTAGAAATGATGGTGGTTACTTGCACACTGTCTAGGGACTAAGTCCTAGGTACAAAAGTCTAATCCAGGCATAACCAAATGAAGTACAGTAAAGAAAACACAAAAAAGAAAAAAACCTGACCAAACCCGGAGTATGGGAATGGTTCCCAAGGTGCAGGAACACCAGATCCGGTGTGTGGAAACTTGGGTTCAGACATCAGGTTCAAAACTAACCTTTAGACATCAACTGGCTTGACTTGGGTTGAAATGAATGCAGTGGAATGGTCTCAGGTTTGATAGGAGCGCTGGATAGGAGCTATTGGACCATGGGAAAACTCCAGATATCACAGTAGAGAACTCCTGTTTCCTACACCGCTCTCACTGGTTCTGTGTCCTCAAGCAGGACAAGAAGAGTCTCCATCTTGTGCATGAGCTTCAACCCCTCAACACCATCACTATCTGGGACATGTCTGTTCCCCTGTTTGTCAAGCAGTTAGTGGAGTCTTTCACCAGACATGCAGTGTACACGATGATGGACTTATTCACTTGGTATGACCTGAGGCCCCTGCATGTTGAGTCCTGGGACATGACCATGTTCCTTACTTCTCTTGGACCA
The DNA here is from genome assembly GCA_038094155.1 of Pulveroboletus cf. aberrans. Taxonomy (NCBI): domain Eukaryota; kingdom Fungi; phylum Basidiomycota; class Agaricomycetes; order Boletales; family Boletaceae; genus Pulveroboletus; species Pulveroboletus cf. aberrans. Next base: position 13,436 of record JBBPTO010000496.1, read on the forward strand.
CATTGCCTGATGACCCTTTCCATGGGGTACACTAACTCAGTGCAGGTATATCAAGCTGATATGGCATTCATCCTTCAAGATGAGATCCCACACCACATGATGCTGTTCATCGATGACCTCCCAGTGAAATCAATGAAGACCCAGTACCTCAACCTGGATGGCATGTATGAGACCATCCTGGAGAACCCCAGGATCTGGAGATTTATATGAAAGCATCTTACTATTGTCAACCATATTCTGACCTGTCTAGAAGTCATTGGTGCCACCATCTTCACCAAAAACTTTGTGCTTGCCACCCTGGATGCAACTATAGTTGGACACAAGTACACCTTTGAAGGCCGGATCCCTCATGAGGCCAAGGTCCAGAAGATCCAGGACTGGCCGGAGTGTAAGACAGTATCCAAAATATGGGGATTTCTTGATACATATGGTGTTTTGTGAATTTTCATACAGAACTATGTGGCCATTTCTTGGTCTTTGGTCAATTTGATGCAGAAAGGTGTTTCATTCATCTGGGGTGAGCATGAGAAGGCAGTGTTCACTTGTCTCAAGGACAAGATCCTAAAGTACCCCACACTCTGTCCACTGGATTACAAGTCTGGACTAGAAGTGATCCTGGCAGTGGAAATCTCCTGGACTGTGGTCAGTTTCATTCTGTTCCAAGTCAGCAAGGATAGGAAGTGGTATCTGAACTGCTTCAGGTCTCTGATCCTGAATGAGGTAGAGAGCAGATATTCCCAGGTGAAGCTCGAGTTGTACAGGCTCTTTCGAGCTCTACAAGCGGTTCACATTTTCATTTTTGGAGTCACTAACTTCACAGTGGAAATGGATGCCAAGTACATCAAGGGAATGATCAACAACCCAGATCTGCAGCCCAATGTTGTCATCAACTGATGGATTGCCAGGATCCTACTGTTCATGTTGAAGAGATGTTGAATGACCTAGACTGCTATACATCTCCAGATAGGAAACTAGCAGGTCAGCAACACAAAGAAAGAAAATGAAGGGACAATTAGTTCATCCCAGGGGAAATTTGTAGCATAGGGCTCCACAGAAGAGAACCACAGGACTTACAGGAGGTAAAAAGAATGATAATCTGGAAGAGCTCCTGATGCTTCAGACATGGCTGATGAGCACAGGACTTGATTTTTCACAGATCAGAAGAGAAGAATGATGATGATGATCACAGACATGGCTGGATCACTGATGATGAAGAATGGAACTCGAGGTAGACAGATGATATGAAGATTCAAAGATTCAAAGATGGATTGCTGTGTGCAAAACACAACTTTTATAGTCTGGGCACACCCAAGACTCTAAATACATGTAAAGAGCATGACTGGATTGAAAACCTGATTATTGGATCTACCTATCCAGTGGCTGGAATGATGGAACTGGAATGACCAGATGTACAAATGAAAGTGTCCAGTGTAGTAAAATGAAGGTTTGACTTACCAATGGATAACGGATGAGGACAGATTGGATTGAATATGAAAAATGGATCATACAGGATATGTTGGATACGAGCACAGGGAACTACCATTCCCTACAATGTTATCTGCTGACAAGCACACCAGAGCTGATGGTCTCTCTTGCTGTCTGTTGTCCAAGTCTGACTCTCTGGATGAGGATAACCATGAGAATTGGCTCAACGATACATATTTCTTTGCCATCTTGCTGCTGAATGAATGTCCTTTCCTGCAGTTCATCTATTCTCTCCCATACAGATACATATTATGGAGTATCCCATCCCTTCCTGTATATCATTTTTGTCAAGTGGATTACCCCAGTCCCTACATGGCTGATCAGAGAATCCTTTCAGTTTATATTGATTACTGTGCATTTACTGACTAAGTCTCTGACCCCAAGTTGCAGCCCAATGAACCTTCCAAGCTGCCTTTCCCTTGTTCTGCCAAAGCAAAGGCTCGGAATGCCCACCTCAACCTTATCCAAGCCTTTTGCACTACCAAAGCCCATCCTCCCAACATATCTGACAAGGAGTTTCAAGCCTTGTCCAGTCCACCTCTCACTTCTTTCTCATCAATAGTATTCTCTGGTGGTGGAAACTGCATGGTCATCACCAAGTGGTGGTCTCAGAAGATCACCAGTATGGACTGATTAAGGAGGCACATGATGACCTTGTGCACAAGGGTGTCTATACAGTCCAGACCTGCCTTCTCCTCCATTTCTGGTGGCCAATGCTCACCAATAGTGTTGCTGCAGTTCGGGTTTTTAACCAGTTTGCAACCAAAACTGGTAATGGTTTTTACCATGGTTTGGTTTCAAATCAGTTTCAAAACTGTGAAACCGGCCTAAGTGCCATCATCCCGCACAGATTCTCACCCCCTCCCCACTGTCCAGTGGTGCACTGACAACAGGGTGAGCAGCTGCATCATGATTTATAACGACTAACATGTGGCACACCAACATACATAGATGGCAGTGGTGGCATTATGACGATGCAATGATGAGAATGACACAAGGTCTGTGCCTTGTCTATTGCACACCTTCTTGGGCCCTCCCAGCCATCTCATTGCCCTCAGATGTCCTCATGCATCCTGCCAGCCATCTCTTTGTCACCAGATGCCCCCAGATGCCCTCCTTGCCCTCTCATCACTGTTAGACATCCCTGCCTCTCCAGACCATGCAGACCCATTCAATCAGGTGTCCTTCCAGGCACACATCCTCCTTATTGCCAATGCCCTCCCAATCCAGCATGGCAACATGTGCAAGGACAAATATGCTGAGGACTGCAAGTCATTCCAGTTCAATGAATTTGACAACCAGAGTCAGTTGACATATAATCAGGAGGGCTTGACATTTAACTACAGTTTGCCAGAGTCATATGCATGCTCGCATAACATGTCCTAGAGTGCAGACAAGGAAGGGCTGATCATCAAGGACTCCATGGGCAGGTGAGATCATAGAGAATGAGATGACCGAGCTCTTCATTGTCAACCCCTACAAAGTATATTGCTCCAATGCCCACTCCATTCTTCAAAAGTATGCTGCAGACTACTGGAACACAGGCTTTGAAAACAAGTATACCCTCCTGCCCCATGTCTTCCAGCTTGCCAACAATGCCACTACCACATGATTCACACTACACAGGGCCAGTCCATCATCATCAAGTGCACTCACCTTCATTTTGTCTCAGTCACTGTGCCATGTCGCTTACTCATCTCGTACCCTTTATAGTGGTAAAACTGGTAGTGGCAAGTTGGAAAGCCACCATCTTGCCATCAAGACCTTGCTTGAGCTCTCCATTTCCAACCCAGGGAAAGAGGGATCCAAGCTCACCAGCCAGGTGCCTGCAGTAGAGTTTGTTATTGAGTTCTTTGAAAACGCTCACACACTCTTCAACCCCAATGCCTCCCACTTTGGGAAGTACACTGAGCTCTAGTTCACCAAAAAGAGTGATCTCTGTGGCATCAAGTCACTTGACTACTATCTTGAACAAAACAGAGCCACAGCTGTGCCATCCAGGAGTGCAACTTCCCTATCTGATGGCTGGCACATCTGGGAAGAGTCTCCACCTCACCAACAAGACCCAGTACAGATATTTTGGCCAGTGTGCTGGTACCGGTGCCCACTCCAACGGTGTCCATGATAACGATGCCAACCACTTTGAGCAGCTCAAGATGGCCCTCAAGCCCATCAGCTTGTCACAGCCATCCTCCATTTCGGCAACATCAAGTTCACCATTGACTGTGACCATGACATGGATGCTGCCATCATGTGCAACATAGATGTCTTCAGCATCATGGTAAGTTCCTTGATGTCCAGCCTTCTTCTCTCAAGAACACGCAGGCCTACAAGACCAAGCTTGTCAAGAAGGAGAAGGAGCTTTGCACAGTCTTTCTTGACACTGATGGTGCCTCTGACAACCATGACAATCTTGCCAAGACCCTCCACTCACTCCTTTTTACTTGGCTGAATGAACACATCAACCAATGCCTCTGCCACCACAACTTTGACACATTCATCAGTATAATTGACCTCCCCAGCATCCCATCCCAGCCTTTCAACTCTAAGCTCCATGGTCAGTCATCCAGAAGAAAGCGTCAGGCAAGGCATATTTAGGATGCCTCTCGGGACATTGCACCCCAACTGTCGTTACCAGAATCATGGGGTTGTCCCTTTTGAATAGAATGATGGTGATGCCACCACCACCAACAACAACAATGACCTCCAAAGCTTCTACTGGGTCACAAGCTTCCATTGAGGTGATGCTCTTTCAAACAGAGCACATCTGCCTTCTTGTTCTTGGCATGGAACAACACGTGCTGCTACTGGTACTGCTAACCCAGCTCCGCTCCACTGTGCTCCCCCTCCAAATGCAGCTTGCTGTGCACCCCCCAATCGAGACCATCGCTGTGCTCAAGAAGGAGCACTGGAACCTTGACCTCATCTTCCAGGGCATGCAGCACTAGAATGAGCAGTGCATGGCTGAGTTCAGGCATGTCCAGATGTGCAGGCACTCACCAAGCTCACTGGAGAGCCCCCATACTGATGCGCCATCCCATCAACGTGCATGTCCTCCTGTCATCTTTCTGCCCACCCATTATCTCATGCATCCTCCAGTCAACACACACACCCTCCCATTGTTGCACACAGCCCCCCTCTGCCTCTCTCACCATCCTGTCAACAAACCACATGTGCTGCACCCTCCTGCCCACCAGTGCACCCTCCCATTGCTTTCTATCAATGCCCCACATACACTGTGTCCTCCCACCCATGTGCACACCCTCCCATTACTTCCTATTGCCTCGCACACCCTCACATCCACCCATGTGACCTCCCCATTGACACTCTACATGTGCTACACTCTCCCATCGATGTGTGCACCCTCCCATCACCTCCTACCACCTCTCACACCCTCTCATCACCTTCTGCCATCTCTTGTGCCTTTACATTGATGCCCATGCATGCTGCACCCTCCTGTCAATCCACACACCCTCCCATCGCTGGCCTCTGCCTCTCTCGCCCTCCTGTTGATCTGCGCACCCTTGCGCCCACCTGCACAGCCTCCGGTCACCTCCCCTCACCTCTCACACCCTCCTGTTACCTTCTGCTGCTGCTCACTGCCTCCTGTCAACACACGTGCTCTCTGGTCAATGCACTCACCCTTCCATTTATGTGCCTGCCCTTCCATCAATGCATGCACCCTCCTGCTTGCTCGCACATTCTCCCTTCACTTCCCCTACCTCTTGCAGCATCCTGTTGACACCCCACACTTGTTGCATGCTCCCATTGACACATGTGCACTCCAGCCCACCTGTGCACCCTCATCGCCTCCTCCTGCTGTAAAGTAGCTAGAGGACTCAGGATGGAGTCCTAAGCAAGAAAATGTAGGGTGCAAGTGTAGGTCTTGACCCAGGGGATTGCAAAGAGAATGAAAGAGGACTATAAGAATGGCTCACTGATTGTCCACAGGACACTGGAAAACTGAGTCTGACTTCTCCCCGTTTGGTAGGGCTAGGAAATCAACCTTGGTGTTGCAGGACTTGAACTGAAGTGAAGGAAATGGAGGGAGGACTGGACTTCTGGCTTAGAATAGGTAGTAGATGGATTGCATAGTGATGGTAGGGGAGTTACATCCTAATTCCGGCATATCCGAATGATATATAGTAAGAGAAACACAAAAAGGACTACTTGACTCTTAAGTAATGGATCTGGTGTGCAGGAAAGTGATCTGGTGCATGGGAATCCAGTATCTGGTAGACCGGATGGGTATCCTGTATGCATGGGTCTGGGTCTGGTACATCGAATTGAAAGGAAATCGTAGACAAATCGTAGATGGATCAAAAACTGACCCTCAGACAACTACTGGATCGACTCGGATCAGGATAGACAACAGCACGGAGCGGTCTCGGATTGATTAGAGCACAGGATAGGGACTAGAGATGGCTAGGAATATCACTGTAGGAAACCGTACTTTCCTACACTGCCAACACCCCATGCACACTATACCCTCCCATCACCTGCCCTCGGCTTGTGCCCCCTTCCATTCACCCATGCGACCTTCTGTTGACATGTGCACCCTCCTGCCTACCTGCGCACCCTCCTGTCACCTCCTACCAACTCTTGCACCCTCCTGTTGACGTCCCACACACACTGTGGCCTCCCGTCAACACATGCACCCTTCCATGCACCCTTCTGTTGACCTCCCACCTCTCATGCCCTCCTGTTGACGTGTGTGTGTTTGTGCACACACAGACAATGAAAGTGCATCAATAAAGACACCGGTGGCAGTGTCACCCTCACACACCCTCCTCCATGGCACTGCCATCATGATGATGCAATCATGGACTCTGCAACAATGAACATGGCGACCATGGCATCACAACAATGCAACAATGAGTATGGCAGTGGCAGTGCACTGACAAATTCAGTGATGGCGGCCTCACAATGGTCATGAATGGTCTTCACATCAACAAGCACAGCAGCAGCATTGGACAAGGGCAGTGGCAGAGGCATCACAGCTGCCCAATGATTGTGACAGTTTGCATCAAGGTGATGTAATGGTGAGTCAGACAACAGCAGTGGTAGCATCTTGACAATGCAACCCATGCTGCTCTGATGAACATGGTAGCAGTGGTGGGCCCATGAAGACAGTGATTGTGTCATGACCACAATGATGAGGTTGGTTGCAGCAATGAAAGTGGCAGCATCACAATGACTTCACCATGAGAACAGGAGCAGTCATGAGGACAATGACAATGACAATGATACACAACAACAAAAATAGATGATAGGTCAGTACTGCTTAATTTCAGTGTGTACATATATGGTAATAATATTATGCTCTGTGAATATGTCCTCAGGTCTGTGTGGGTCTGCTTAACTAGATATCCTGAAGGTGGGTCATTCTAGCCATTTGTCTGCACAGAACTTGGTTAGGGCTGTGAGATTCTGCAATACTAGGTACCTCTATGATCTCTGTGATATTATATAGATCTGTACAGCTCATCACAGACCAACAGTTCTGTGTTTTTGTTTTGCTGACTATTCTCATGTCTTGCTGTCTATCTTCATGTTTTCTGTCATACTTTGGTAATTTTGTCCTGAAACCATCAATTCCAGCTTATCATTGCATGTAGGGCCTGACTCATGCTTAGCGAGGGGTCAATATGGCACATGCACCTGGGTCTTAGGTCACATCCACCCACTTACATAGGTGACTTGCCACACATTTTACGTGCACTGCTGCTCTACAGGTAAGAATGCAGCCTATCATCAATGCACTCGCCTACTGAAGCTAGCCATTTAAGAAACAGCCATCATGGCATTGTCCTCCTCAGAGTCCTCACATCAGTGTTTAATCCATCCATGGCCAAAAAAGTTCAATGTGCCACTGCAGCAGTGCCTCAAGCAAAGCATATGAACTGCATGATGAGCTTGACTGAGGTAGTCCAGGCATGGAACTGACATCCCTCGGAAGAGGACATTGAAGAGTTCAACCTCAAGGACATCTCGTCAGACAGCAACTCGGACTCAGAGTCAAACGATTTACCTAGCACTCTATGGCATCGAACAGGTTGCAATACTGCTGGCAACAATCCAGTTCAGGCCCAGTCTGAAGCTTCTGCCAACCTGATCCTTCAACAACCCTTGAAACAAACCAGTCTGAGAGAACAGCTGACCTCTCACATTGGTTCAAGCAAACTGAAGAGGGTCGTTACCTGTGCGTTCCTTGCCAGTGTGTTTGTTTTTTTGGTATCCACACATTATGCCTTACTTAGACATGTAGAGAGCTTTACAATGCAGATCCTGTCGCATTTGCCCAAAAATTCCCCAGGTGGAATTTCAACTATGCACTGTCAGCTACCATGGGCACACGTTGCCCCAATATTGACAAATTTCACCTTCTGGAATACTTATCACTGGTGGAAGCTCATGGCAGGCTGGTAGCAATTAAGAGTGTCAAGACTGCTCTCCATCAAGGCTATACATTTGCTGAGATGCAAGAAGCAGCAGCTCAGGATGGAACTCTCCAAAGCCTCCTGCATTGAGAAGTTGGTGTGTCTCCTGAAAGCAGTACCCGAGCATCAGTCTCCACATTCTCAACTGAGGAGTTTCACAACCACCTTGTTGCCTTCATAGTAGCTAATGACCAGGTATGTACAATATTCTCACTTTTTGACCCTGATCCTGACATTGCATTGACAGCCTATCAACATCATGGAATTCAAGGAGTTCTGTAATCTACTTCTATTGCTTCACCAGGACCTCTGTGACAGTGATGTCCCTCACTGAACCAAAACTCACGAACTGATCATCAAGGCATGGCAGAAATACTTTGTTGTTCTGAAACAGGATATGAGTGTGAGTCATGGTTTACTACATTCATCCCTTGTTAAAAAAATTTCAGCATACACTTGGATGAATTTCATTGACCACAGATGCTTGGTCATCTTAGAGACATCATTTGTACCTTATGATAACATCTCATTGGATTGCAGAAGATGAACAGGGAACTTTAGAACTATGCTCAGCATTGATCACATTTCACCATATAAAGGGAAATCACAATGGTAGATCCCTGGCCAGATCATTCACATATATCTTAGATTGGGCAGAGATCACTGCAAAGGTCAATTCTGAATGCCAACTCTCACTAACCAAGTAGTAATGACTTGTGACAGCTAGGTCAGGCACATCATGATGGACAATGCTTCAAACAACAAGACCACCATGGAAGAATTGGCCAAGTTGCTTTGTGACTGGGATATCAAGTTTGACACACAGGATTGTCAAATCATGTGTTTCCCACATGTCATACACATTTGTGTGACCCATGTTCTTAATAGTTTCTCGACAGTGGATATAAGCAGCATTGAAGATGCATGGGAAGATGCTTTCATCAACAAAACAGATCTCAGAAACTATGCTGTTGCCATCCATAGCAAACCAATCAAGCATTGTTGTTCAGGCTATTTGGGCTTCTGGCCAGCATCGTGATGAATTCATGGACACCATCAAGACAGGAAATTCCAAAAACTGGTTCAGGAATGCGTCAGATAAACCTGAGATGGTTCCTGAACTTGAACTGCTGTGAGCATCTGAGACTCACTGGGATTCTATGTATGCCATGCTAAATCATTTCACAGGAATGTGACTGGTGGGCATTGCTGTCTCATCCCTGTCATCTGAACTAACTTCCAAACACAAGGGTGTTGAATACTTCCTCTGCATGCCAACTAACAAGGAACTTGAACAGAATAAACTGTCAAAATGGCAGTGGGTAGTTGTGGAAGACTTTGAGCAGGTTCTTGAGGTGTGGTGAATCTGCTAGCACATGGGCTGTGATGTAATCCGACTGATGATCATGACAGGCCCCTCATGCTATTCAAGATTGTATGTCTGGTGAAGGTCTCCCTCGTCTTGGCTCTGCTGTCCCATGCTTTGAACTTTTCATGATTGCCTGGGAAAACCTTGAAGAAGATCATCCTCGGACCAAACCATGGTTGGATGTCAGTCTTGATTGGGCCATGAAGTATTACAAGTGCATGGACAATACTTCCACTTACATCATCTCGATGTGTAAGCCATCTATGCACATGGAGGATTGATGCAACTGACATGTCTCCATGTTAGTTCTTGAGCCTTCTATATGAATGTCATGGATTAATGACCACTGGGATGCTGAATATGTCAAAAAGGCAGAGAAAATCATTTTAGACCTGGTAAGCAAGTCCATCCTGCTCGTTTTGCTGAATTCTGATATACAGACCAATAGATGCATCTTTATTATTCAAGGCTTTCCCTACACCAAATGTCAACAAAGCCCATGCTCATACAATAAACTCACTCATGGCACAGTTATGCCTCAAAAATATGTGATTGTGGGTTTCAAGTAAGGAAAATAGGCCTCAAAGTGTCGAAAATGAATATCAGTCATATGTCAATGCTTCTGACAACTCGTGGGATGGTATGAACCCCATTAAATTCTGGGAGGTAAGTCCACACCTTGCAAACCATGTGATGCATATGCTAACACCATATGTAGGCAAATCATAAATCATTCCCAACTCTATTTGCCATTTCTGTTAAGACCGGATCTCCTCCGCTCAAACTCCGGTCGGAGATCGGAGGTCGAGGGGATCAAATGGCCGGAGATGGCCGGAGGTCCGGAGGGGTGAAGGCTTGGCGCAGGACTTGTGTGTCGCGCCCTAGCACTGTCACGGCCTTCTTGGTCGGAGACGCATCGGAGGAAACCGGAGAAGGTTGGAAGAGAGAGTCTAAGGTGATATTCAGGCTAAGGCTATCTACATACAGAGTCTGAGTATATATACGGAGGAAAATCGGAGGCTATGTAAATAGGTAAGTCGGAGGTCGGAGAGATCATATGCCGGAGCTGTGCTACACAGCGTCGGATGGTACAGAGAGGCGAGACTAAACTAAATACGGAACAAGAGACATACGTAAGGAAATCAGAGGAATGTCCAGAGGAACGGAGTTGCATATTTGACAGAGGGAGCGCCGGAGGTATGAGCGGAGTTGTGTTCCAGAGGTCGGAGTTGACGGGATATGACACAAACCAGATGTGTCATACTTTTGCATCTTTGGTTGCAAGGCTTACATGTTCATCCCCCCTAATCAATGTCAGGATAAACTCTCAGTGAAAGCTGAAGAAATGATCTTTATTGAATATGAGACCAACACAAAGGGTTGGACATTCTGGTCTATTCAACATCATTGAATCTTCATCTCCACACATGCCACTTTTGATGAACCAAGTTTCCTATTTGCTTCTACAGAGAAAGAAGACAAACCGCCCTTAATGCCTGAAAAAGCTGCATCTGACCTTTATGATAATGACCAAGATGAAAGGAATCCGAACCCTCCTTCTTATCATGTTATAATCAATATTCCTGATCTTCAACCACCTGTTTGTCAAAGATCTAGATCACCTTCCTCTCATTCTAGCACCTCATCATCTCCTTCACCATCTTCATCATCCTCTGATTTCAATCCTTGTACACTGCCACTCAAGTGAGATTTACCATGTACTGGATAGAGAAAATCTATTAAGGACAGTCACAGACAGTCCAAACTCCAGAAACACCTCTGATTGGTGTTGATCATGGGCACACAGTCAGTGTTGATCCACTTAAACATTCCTTGGCAGCTATCATAGTGTAATTAATTAAATTCCATCCTTATCCTATGTGCTGTTTCTCTGTTTCCTTGTCCATTGATGTCCCCACTCCCCCACAGCCTTGCTGTGAATTAGTGCCTTGCTGTGTATCAGTACCTTGCACCCTCACTTGCCATCATGATCAGCATGCAAGCTTACAGTAAGCTTCCTTTCCAACCCACTACCACACTTACAGTACTTTTCAACAAAGCCTCATAGTGTAACCTCACTTTATTCATGATGTATCCTGGCTTGTGATGTATCCTAGCCTTGCAATGTATTCTGAGTTTGTTTGTGATGTATTCTGGGCTGTATGCCATTGCATATATCTTGACTGATAGACCTCATGATCATCCCATCATGATGTATTCTGAGTGATGTGACACTTTGTGAAGTGATAGGACCTTGGGGTGCATCCTGTCATGATATATTCTGAGTGATGCCATGGATATGCAGTGATACAATCTCTTCCCTGACTTTTATTACATACAGTGACATACCAAACTCACATTCAGTGATATCACTTGCCAATTCAACTTTTCATCTACACTCCAACATCATTCACAAAGATGATGAAGATAAGACCAAAATTAATCTATATTGTATACTTTCCATCAAGGCCTGTCACCTGCTCACATGGCCCTTGCCACTAATGTCAGCATTGCTTGGTCTTCACAGGAGAGGTGCCATCACTGCGGACCCATTTTCCTTACCTCTGGATGTTGTGGCCAATCATCTCTGCTGCCATATTGCATGTAGCCAGTGTAATGATGCACCCCAATCATACATGGCATATGTCAGTTTCCTGTTCTGCAGGAGCATCCTGAATCTGACTCTGATTGTTCACAACATCCACAGGGTTCTCCAGGTCCATGTCTGATAGTTGTCTTGCACTTGAGATAATGATCCAGGTAATGCTGGAATGTCAGGGGAAACTGAAAGATATTGAACCAGCTGGTCCACAGGTTTCTGAGCCAAGTACCTGACATGTGCTGGCTGTCATATCCCATACATTTGAGTCAACTCCAACCTCTGGAACAACTCCACTCATACCTCCGATGCACTCTCTGCCATTATGCAACTCCATTCCTCTGGACAACTCAGAGATTTCCTGACATATGTTCCTTGTTCCATATTTAACCTCTCTGTTCCATCTGACGCTGTGTAGCACAGCTCTGGCATATGACTTCTTTGATTCTGTCTTACTATATCTACATAGCCTCTGACTTTTCTCTGACCATATATACTCTGACTTTGTATGTAGATACTTCAGCCTGAATATCATCATAGACCACTCCTCTTATCTCACTCTGAGTTCCTCTGATGTATCTCCAACCAAGAAGGCCATGACAGTGCATGGGTGCAACATACAAGTCCTGTGCCAAGCCTTCACCCCTCTGAATGTGATCCTCCAGACCTCCGGTCATCTCCAGCCATTTTCCCTATTGACCTCCAATCTCTGACCAGAGTTTGAGTGGAGAAGATCTGGTCTTAATACTGGCAATGCAATCATATTAGGATGGGAAGGAGAAGCTGACACACAGGTGATGCATGGCATTGATGGCTATCCAGATTGCCAATGCCAGTGATAACTCCTCCTATGGAGCATGAGAGATCTTGAAGATATTCAACTGGTAGCATATTCATATCAGGACAGGTTGGGGCAGCTGACATGTGAGGTGATGTAGTAAGTTTATGGTTGACAGTATGTTCAATGCTGGTGGCAACCACCCCTAGAGAGAATGAGAGATCCTGCAGGTGTTCATCAAATTCCCCTGTTATTCAAAATGTGGCATCTGAGGGATCATTGTAGAGTGTTACTGGGTACCCAAGCAGCAATGCTTCAGTATCCTGTTGAAGCATCTAGCCAAGCCCATGGTTACCATTTCCATAAATAGAATGAATCTCAGAAATGGCCACAGTCAGTGTGGGAATTTATGAAGTCTGTTTGTCTCTGACAACCTAGCAAGAACCACCATCAATGACAACACCACTGTGGGTCTTGGGCATATTGACATTGGGCATTTTGCCCCCTCACTCAGGCTCCTCTGAGGACCCCCCAGTCTCTATTGATGCCATTCACCCTCCATCAATGCTAATGGTTTGATCACTGTCAAGGTGAGGAGATCTAGTGTGTGACTGTGGTGTGCAAGAACATCTCTGACTTCTTGTAGACACTTAATAAAGTATGTTATTCCACTGAAGACCATTCTTGTTGGACAAGCCACTCATGAAACACATGGTATAGAAAACCATGAAATTGTATCATGATGTTTGACTTGAAATCTGGATATGTGCAACTAAAATCATTACCCAGGGGGGTTAAGCCAACATGGAAGCTTATCTCTAGGTAAGTGACAATGCACACATTATATGATATACACACACCTGGTGCAATCAATCTCATCTTGGATATTCAGTGAGGGTCCTCCAGCAAGCAGCATAAATGCCCACCAGTTGATTGATTCAAGCCTGAGTGAAACTGATTGACAACAGCCACTAATAACTCAACATTTCTATGAGAGTATGTGAGTGGTCAATAATATCTAGACAAATACCACTGACTTTGAATATAAATCTTTGTCCCCTTTCATTTTTTGTCTTTGGTCATTTGTATGAAGTTGTGAACCTGTTTCTTCATGTCCTCTGGCTCCTGTTCATACAATACCCATGTCTCTGTTTTTATCCAATGAATGTCTAGTTTTCCTAGCTTAGTGCTGTCCACACCCAGCCTCTCTGTGATGAAGTCTTTCAGCCATTCTTCATAGAAAAGCTTCAAGTAAGCTTCCATCTCCTGCAGGGTATGCCCCCTCTTCTCTCCATCCATGACACTGGTGAGCACAGGCTGGAAGACCTTATTGGCACTCAGTTTGCTTTGGCACCCTGCCCTGGTGTTTTCCAGGTAATTCTTAAAGCAGTGCCTCAGCTTCTAAACCATGGTAATTTGCATCTTTCATCTTTGGTTTAATATGTACTAACCTCTTTGTGCTTTTTAACAGCAGCTGAAAGCTGCTTCCTCAGAGATTGTGAAAGTGAACTGCTATCCATTTCCCCAAAGAGTACTTCACTCTCAGGGAATCATTCAAACCAAGCCTCAAAGAGGTTGGTGAAGAAAATTGTGTACTGCTTGCATTTGCCTGTGCTCTATGTATTTGTCATACCATGGTTGCAAGAATGCCCCCTGTTCAGCATTTGTCCATTTCTTAGATGCCATCTGCAAGGGAAGTGAGTGATAGAGCACACATGCATGACATATGATGTATTACAATGACTTAAGCTTTATGTGAAATGATGAAATGAAATGCAACAAATGAAATGAACCAAGGTAAAATTTTTCTGAGAGGTTATTTAATGAAATTCTCACATTGTCAAGGTGAACTCAAAATGTGCAATGATTGGTGTCATATCCCAAAATCATACAAGTCCAACTCCAGTCCTCCGGTTGTCAACTCTGTAACAACTCTGGTCTGTTTCTCTTTAACTATGCTCTGTACTACCATCAGACCTTATCCAGTTCATATTCCTCTTACATATGTTTCTATTGTTCTCTGTATGTACTAGTCTTGCCTCTGTTCTCTTGCCGCACTGTGCTTGCACAGCACTGGTTCATAGGTCACTGGTGCACAGCTCCCGTTCATAGGTTCCTGACCTCCAATTCTTACTCATAGATTATGACTCCATTACAAATCTGATGCACCTCCATAGTATATATACTGTACCTCTACTGCTGTACATACCTCAGTTTGAATATCAATTTAACTTCCCTCTGAATCCTCTTGAGTCTTGAAGACTCACTCCAACCTCTGACCTCCGCTCTCCCTTTCCATCTCCGTAAATTTGAGACCACCAAACTCAAGTAAGGGCACACCACACATGGTGAAGCCAAGTCTCGTCCATACCCTCGCAACTCTGGCCCCTTCAGAGTTCCTATGGAGTTGTACTCGCTCCCCTCTAGCATACGTTTAACAGTATATTCGAACTCTTACTTGCTCAGAGTTCACAATGTCTTCTCACGTTACTAGATCTTGCTCTCATGTGATCGCCAATCCACCCCACTTTCCACATTACAACATCCTTAGCACCTTTAGCTCCAGCCATCGTGGCCCAGAGCTCATAGACCAGTTCTGTAGCTTCTCTGCTCGCCACACTCCATCCACCTCTCAGAGAGATTCGATTCACTCTCCTACTCTGGGAGCACACATCGAAGAATTACCAGAGGACAATGAAGATCAAGGTTT
>JBBPTO010000497.1:0-28806 GCA_038094155.1 Pulveroboletus cf. aberrans
TTTTCTCAGGATGTCATTGAACCAGATAACCATGTTGTGGAAATTATACAACACTGCACCCAATGCAGCACATACATCAAGTGATTGGAATCTGCCTTTCAGCACTGCAAAAGAATGTTCCACACAATCCCTGACCTGAAATGACAGCTCATGTGATGGTGACTGTTTCATTGCATTCATTTCACTCACCTTTGACAGATATTGATTATACACTTTCTATGGCTGTGACAACAGCCTCCCCTGAGTTGCCTTAAATGGGGCAATAGATCAGGTCTTGGTCGGATAGGCTGTTCACCCAAATCCAGTGTCCTTTTGAAATCTGACCATCAGAGTCCTTTGCCATTTCTGTCCCTCAAAATGCAAAAGCATCATGTACACTCCCAGGATGCCCTAATCCATAATAGACAATGAGTAAGTTGTGCAGCATCACAGTGAGCTACAACCTGTCACCCACAAGGCAGGCCTCAGGTATAAACACATTACCTGGCAGTTTAGCAAGTATCTTGACTTTCTGTCATAATATGTTTCACCATACAGGGATGGCTTCTTGAAAATGTTAAGAGTCAAACTATTATCTGCAAAGATCTCCCTCCTTCATTCACTACAGGACTTTGCTTCAACAAACCTGTGTTGACTCCACATCTATAGTGTGCTGGTAGGATTAAAACAAACACATTGTGCTGGTCAAGAAGAGCTGCCATCATTCAGTTTGCACAGTTGACAACTGACCCAATGCTAATGTCTGCCCACTGCACTATGTCTTCTGTTGTAGCTGAATCACCATCCTGCCAGGTTCAAGAAAATAATAAATTGGATAGCAACAGAGAGTTGCAGATGGTTTGACTCTGATTTGAAAACTGGGTTGTTGCTGATACAGTTCAGAATGCAGTCAAAAACATCAGAATCAATGTGAACATTCCCACAGAATAAGTGTGGGTGGTACTTGGGAAAATCACCAAGGAGAGAAAGCTGAGATGACCACATTGGTGATACAGAAATGGGATTCAAGATATGTGCTTGATTGACCTCATCACAAAGTGCCTGGATTACATCAATAAGCAGCAAGTCATGTGCATCCTTCACAAGTACAGAGTTGACTCAGACTCTTCATCAGATTCAATATTGCAAAGGGAAGGAGGAGATATAGAGCTTGGAGGAAAGACAATGATGGGGTCCAAATTACCATCTTCATCATTAATCAAGCCATCATCTTTATTCACCTGATGTTGTAAGTTTTTCAGGCAGCACATCAAGACTTTTAAGTGAAGAATATAATTTTTTTTTCAGAACTTTACTTCACTTAAAGACATGTGGCATGGTGAAAGCAGAAAGGAATGGGTTGAAAGTCTGGAACCATTTAGATGTCTTTTCATAGCTTTCTGAGCATCAAATCAATCATTTGTTTACTGTCTTCAGATGAAGTACATACTTAGATGCATGTAATGAGCAGCTCACATGTCTGGAAAACCTCAGTCTGAGAATTAGCACAGACTTGGCAGTGGCATAGTTTCAACATTATCTCAGTTTGTAGCTACTTCAGATTTAGATAATAGCATAATAATCAACTCATAATAGCCCTGGCATAGCCATCTTGAGTGGGGTTATTTCTAGAACTTTCCTATGTCTTTCATGCATTACCCTATTTAACACCATTATTTCTATTCATATGTAATTATACATTCTTTCACACCATTTCTATTTCACACACAATCTCTATGAAACTCTTATGAACATCTAGATTAGAGTACAGCAGATACACACATGTACAGTAGTATATAAAAGACAAAAATGCAATCACTAAAGAGCAGTTTTGTTCTCTTGGTGTTTGAAGCCAACTAGGCACCTACACAAGAGTTTCTAGCTCACACTGAATGCAAGAGAGAACATACCAATAACTAGGCAAGCTGGGTGAGGCACTATACAGTGTGTACCAGCAAATGCTAGTAGAAGTCTAGAGCAGCAGGCAAGGGATTGTGACTGAAAATGCCATAAGAACTTATCTGGATTTCTTAAGGTGTATATTAACAGATTTATATAGTACAGGGGTTGTTTGGTCATGTATGGTCATGATATCCATGTATAGTAACCATGAAAGATCATGGAATGTCATAAAATGTCATAGAATATTCTGAAACAGCATTGGTTAGCATATCAGTCAGCATATCAGTCAGCATCAGTATGCAGAATTAGTCAGCACATGTAACCTGTGATTGTGACTGTCACATGTTATATCAAGTCACATGACCTTCTTTGTATGTGAAAAATCATGAAAAAATAGTGAAAAAAAATCAGGGAAAAAATAGCCATATCATAACAGTGTTTTCCTCAGCATCTATGGCATCAACTTGTTCTTTCCCCCTTGACTAGTGAAAGCAGTGCAGAGCCTTAAATGGTTCTAAGTCATATCAGCCAGGATGTTTACCTCAAAAGAAGCAGGCCCGTATGTAACCTGGCACTCACCATTATTCAGGCTCATGCATCAGCTGAAGACTCTCTTGTCAAAAACTCATGATCTTGGGTTCCCTCTAATACAGTAGAACTAACTCCAGTGCAGAGCAATTACCTCCAACTCAGAGTTAATGAGCCAACTCCAGACCCAACTAATACTTGTCAGCCTGGTCAGATACCATCTTATTTATATTCATATATACTCTTTGACACCTGTTATACCTTTTTTGATGTCTCCATTTTTCTTGATATGCTGTCTCCTGTTTTCTCATTTCACCTTGACAGGTGACTATAAATCCTAACTTATTTCATTCAGATATCATCAGAGGATGTTTGATCATGCTCTTACTCATTGCTTTTAACTTCACCTTCATCCTGCAACTCTCTTAGTCACTTTCATGACCTTTGGGCAGCAGCTAAGGTAAGTCTGTTGAGATTCTGTGAATCAAACACTAGGTCTTGTGCTCTGTTAATACAGGCAGACCATAGTGAAATACACTATTCATGTTACTAAAGATATAGGTTGAACATTAGGCTTGACTCACCAATGAGTCAAACTTAATAGAAGATTAATCAAAGTGTAATCTTATTACACTTCTAAAGGATTGACCACATGACAATCTAGATGCAGTCTTTATGACTCAGCTATGATGTCATCAGTCTTTATTTTTAATAACTCCACAACTGTTGTGTTGAATCAATCTGTTAGGGCCGTGCGGACAAACTCCAGTGTATCTCCGGAACTCCGGAGATATTGATAGGACCTTGGCTTCACCTTATGTGGTGCGCCACTATCCAAGTCTCAGGGTTGTGGTCCTGTATTTGTGGAGGGTCAGAGGTGCGGAGTTGAGTCATCTAGACTTGGAGGAGGATTAAGGATATCTGTCAGAGTTCAGCGGAAGCCGAGCGTCAAGCTGATCGAAGGGAGAGAATGCCGAGTACTCAATTCGATATTACAACTGGATATGTACAGCGGAGATGGTACAGAATATATAGTACAGAGGAGCATCGGATTTGTAATGAAGTCATAACGGATGAGTAATGAAATGGAGGTTGGGAAACTAAGAACTGGAGCTGCACACCGGTTGTGCAGTTCACCAGAGCTGTGCTACACAGTGACAGGGAAAGTCTCAGGGCATGAGATCTAACTAAATAAGGAACAAAGACATAATGTGATATATGTATGGAGGTCTGGAGGAACAGAGATGCATAATGGGTGTGAACACACCGGAGATAGGAGCAGAGTTGGTGCTCAGAGGACCAGAGTTGTCATGGATATGACACATCATCCTAGGATCACCTTGACTAAAAGTGGTCAACCCCCTCATTGACTGGTCTAAACAGACCTGTACCATCTCTGAAACCCTCGATGAGTCAAAAGACCTGTACCAAGGACATGTTGCTGACCTCAAATGGCATGACAAGTTTTACCCCACTGCCACTCCAAAGGAGACTATGGTCCATCAAGTCTATGACAAAAGGCTCTTTGATTATCTTCAGATGAAAGAAGAGTCTGAGCTCATCAGTATCACCAAGAGGTACACAGACCTCCACCAAGTAGCCCATTTCAGAACCCACTTCACCCCCTGTGGCAGCCTCAGACATCAGAGGTTCATCAACAAAGTCACCACTGCCACCAAGCTTGCAGCTGCTGCTGATAAAGCCAAGCCCAAGACCATGTTACCTCCAGAATATGCCAAATTTTTGGATGTCTTCACAAAGGAAGTGTCCAATCACATTTTCCCATCACATCCCTATGATCACAAGATCCACGTTGATGACTCCTTTGTTCTCAAAGTTGGGAAAGTCTACCCATTGTCTCCAGATGAGCAGAAGGCCATTGAGGACTTCATCCAAGATAACCTTGATCACAGAAAAATCTGCCCCTTGAACTCCCCCCAAGCCATATCCTTCTTCCTTGTCAAAAAGAAAGATGGCAAACTTCACCCCTGCCAAGACTACCATTACCTGAGTGAACATACCATTCGGAATGCATACCCCCTTTCCCTTGTCTTCAATCTCATTGATAAACTGAAAGACATGAAGGTCTTCACCAAGTTTGACATTCAGTGGGGGTACAACAATGTTAGAATCAAAGATGGCAATCAATGGAAGGCCGTCTTCATCACCCACAAAAGCCTGTTCAAACCCCTCATCATGTTCTTCAGACTTATAAACTCCCCCACCACATTCCAACAATTCATGAATGATTTGTTCAGGAACATGATTGCTGAAGGATGGCTCATTATCTACATGGATGACCTTCTCATCTTCTCCCCCAACCCAGAGCTCCACAAGGAATGAATCAAGTGTGTCCTGCAAAGGATGCAAGAACTCAACCTGCACTTGAAACTCAAAAAGTGCACCTTTGCCACACCCAAAGTAGAATACCTAGGGATGATCATGAAATCAGGACAAATCACCATGGATCCTGTCAAACTTGATGGAATTGCTGCCTGGCCTACCCCAACTAAAGTCAAAAATATCTGTTCCTTCCTCAGATTCACCAACTTCTACCAGCAATTCATAAACAATTACTCCTCTATTGCTCATCCCTTGATAGATCTTACAAAGAAGAATCTCTCTTGGGACTGGACTCCCACCTGCTAGAAATTCTTTGATGAGCTAAAGGCTCTTTTCCTGTCAAAACCAGTTCTCCACCTCCCTGACACTTCCCAACCTTTCACCATCATGACTGATGCATCAAAATTTGCCACCGAAGTGATCCTGCTCCAGACTGACACCAATGGAGACTGGCACCCCTGCTCCTACCTCTCGGAGTCATTCTCCCCTGCTGAGAGAAACTATGACATCTATGATTGCAAACTCCTCACAATAATTCAAGCTCTGAAAGCCTGGCGGCACTACCTCTCCAGCTTCCCTTTCCCAGTCCAAGTGTTCACCAACCACAAGAACCTGACATACTTCCATCAACCCCAGAATCTGAATTGTCAACAAGCATGATGGCTTCTCAACCTTGCAGACTTCAACCTGAAAATGGTCCATGATTCAGGTTCCCAGCTTGCTGCCCTGGATACTCTCTCCCACTGCCCTGACCTCAGTGTTGACAAAGAAGACAACACAGGAATGACCCTGCTTCCAGTCTCCCTCTTTATCAACCTCATAGATTCCTCCCTTGCAGGCAAACTCGCCTCCTCTTCATCCTCAGATCCCCTCATCCTCCAAGCTCTCCAAGCACTGCATGGAGAGGTACTGTCATATCCGTGACAACTCCGGTCCCTCCGGAACCAACTCCACTCATATCTCTGGTAAGAACTCACCGATTATGTACTCTCATCTCTTCGGACCTATGTAGATATCTCACGTGACCTCATTGTTCCCTATTTAGTTAGTTCTCATGCTCCGTACCTTTCTCCATCCCTGTGCAGCACAGCTCTGGCGAACTGCACAACCGGTGCGCAGCTCCGGTTCATAGATCCCCGACTCTGTTTCATTACTCATCTGTTACAACTTCCTTACAAATCCGATGCTCCTCCGTAGTATATATTCTATACCATCTCCGCTGTACATATCCAGTCGTAATATCGAATTAAGTACTTGACGTTCTCTCCCTTCGATCAGCTTGATGATCGGCTCTCCGCCGAACTCCGACGGATATCCCAATCCTCCTCCAAGTCTAGACGACTCAACTCCACACCTCTGACCCTCCGCAAATACAGGACCACAACCCCGAGACTTGGATAGTGGTGCACCACATAAGGTGAAGCCAAGGTCCTATCAATATCTCCGGAGTTCCAGAAATACACTGGAGTTCGTCCGCATGGCCCTAACAGGTACCCCCTGCATTTTGCTTTCACCTCTCTGATTGGTCATATACTGATGGAGTCCTCTCATACAAGGGACATATCTACATTCCCCCCACTGATAACCTCTGCCACAAGGTACTCACCCACTGCCATGATCATGAAACTGCCAGACACCCTGGATACTTGAAAACCCATCAGCTTGTTTCCGCTGAATTTTGATGGCCCAGACTGGCCCAATATATAAGGAAGTATGTAGAAGGCTGCACAGTTTGCCAACAGAATAAGGCAAACACCCATCCTACTGCTCCCCCACTAATGCCAATTAAATCCTTGTGCACTCACCCATTTCAGCAGATCTCATGTGATCTTATCACAGATCTCCCCTCTTCCTCTGGCTTTGATTCCCTGTTGGTCATGGTCAACCACAGGCTTACTAAGGGGGTAATTCTCTGCCCCACTAAGAAAACCATCACCACAGAGGGTGTTGCAACCCTCTTTTTCCACATAGTCTTCCTTAGATTCAGTTTTTATGACAAGATCATCTCAGACCAAGGACCACAATTCACCTCTTCCTTTACAAAAGAGATAGGTTGTCTCTTGAACTACAACCATTTCCTATCCACCACTTATCATCCCCAGTTGGATGGTGAGACTGAACGTGTCAACCAGGAAGTTGAGACATATCTTCAAATCTTCTGTGGCACAAACCCTGGTTCCTGGTCAGATCAGATCACTCACACCAAATTTGTGCACAATCATTGCCCCCACTCTGTCACCAGCAAGTCATCATTTTACCTCATAATGAACTATGAACCCTGTGCCCTACCTACCATCCTCCCCAACTCCTCGCTCCCCACCATCAACCTTCACCTGAAATCTCTGTCTGCAATAAGGGATGAAGCCCTCACAGCCCATGAACTCAGATGCCAAGTCATGGCATTGTGAAACAAACAATCATTCACCCTGTTCTTCAAAGGAGACAAAGTTTGGCTAGAAGCCAAGAACCTCTGTTGTTCTGTCACAAATCTGAAGTTTGCACCCAAATGGGAAGGACCTTTCATGATTATGAAGGTCCTATCTCTGATCACATACCAACTCCATCTTCCACTGGCATGAAAGATACACCCTGTGTTCCATGCTTCCCTTCTTTTCCCATATAGAAAAAATACCATCCACAGCAAGAACTTCCCAAGACCTCCACCAGAACTAGTAGAGGGTGAGAAAGAGTACAAAATAGAGAAAGTATTAAAACACCATGGTGTGCTGTCTTCATGCATGTTCCTGATCTGTTGGAAGGGATATTTGGCTGAAAAAGACTCTTGGATCCCAGAAGGGAAATTGAAACATTCACAATCCACCCTAGATAGATATAAAAAACTCCATCCCTCTGCCTTTCCTTCTCATGCTCCCTCAGAAACACTGTCACTCAGAAAGCAAAACTGCCTCAGAAAATAAAATCATGTCTTCATCTCCCTCCACTGTCTCTTCCATCCTCATAGATACCGTCTCATCTTCTTCCTCTGTCCCTTCTAGTACTATAGAGCCC
Organism: Pulveroboletus cf. aberrans; assembly: GCA_038094155.1. Lineage (NCBI taxonomy): Eukaryota > Fungi > Basidiomycota > Agaricomycetes > Boletales > Boletaceae > Pulveroboletus > Pulveroboletus cf. aberrans. Next base: position 7,762 of record JBBPTO010000497.1, read on the forward strand.
TCCTCCATAGTAGCCACCCCTGGCTGGACCACTACCATGTTCCTCGATGGTGAGCCCATCCAAATCATCTCTGGTTCAGATGTGCCAGCCTGGCACTGTTCCCAGTTCAGTGACAACATCATCACCCCTGTCCCTGCAGTCATTATACTGGCTGTAACAGCCATACCTCCCCATTCAGTGACCTCAGTCACTGTCCTGTCTTTTGCCCACAACCTCCGTTGGAAACTTCCCAGCGATGCCTACCTTGGATTGATGACTGAGCAGCTGACCGACTTCTGTCTCTCCTCCATGATCTCCTCCCACCTCAACATCATGTCCCCACTATATACCCTCTACCACAGCTTTCTCCAGACGCAATGTCTGTCTCTCATTGCAGAGGACCTCCTCCTCCCCAGCATCACTGACCAGATTGCCTCTCATATCGGTTGCCATCTTGGAGATATTCAGGAGGAACTGAAGGGCCTCCTACTGATGACAATGCATTAGCTGGAAATGGGAGAATTCCTGACCAATGTTGACTGACACCTGAAGGACCTAGCTGAGTCCAGACTACCCCACACCCCATCCACGTCTTCTGAACTGCTAACTCCTGCGGAGCTCATCGCTGTTGAGTGTACAGAAGCCTGCTGGACTAGAAATGACAGGGCTACTTCCCTTCCTTTGTCTCACCCTTGTTACCCCAAAGCCTGCTACTCCTGTCATCATCTAGGCCATCAGCAGATCTTCTGCCAGGACTATGAATGTCCCATCTGCCACAACTTCACTCCTGGACATGCTTAGATGTGCTGCCCTTTTTGCCAGCGCCAGCCAACCCCATCCTTATTGAGCTCACCACCATCATCACACAGCTTGAGAGGCTCACCATCTAGGCATTGCAGCACCAGCCATCCTCCTGGCACCTGCTCCTCCCACACCAGATGAGGCACGTTTGGACAACCAATTCCAATCCCTCTGCCTAGATGACCTGCTTTCCTCCATCATTTGCCATCTGATGAAGACAAGGAATATACTGCAGAAGGGATGGCCAACATGACTGGCTCCCCCAGAGGTGGGCATTACCTCAATTCTTAGTTCTTCATCACAGTCTCAGACATACTAAGGGGGTAATGTTATGATCGGCCCCTTTTTCCTGTTATCACTTACATATGCATGGGTGGCAGTCCCAATTCAGACATTCTTTTCTTTTCATCGCTCACTACAATACCCTGACTCATTATCCGATTTCCATTGCATTCCATGTGATTCCATTTGCTTTGTCAGCAACTCCATCCCTACCTGTATAAACTCGCCCTTTTGTACCCATATCTCTAAGCTAGACCTCTCCTTCGTGTACCTTAATACACTGAGTCTTTGCTCCACTCCTAGTTCTCATCCTAAGTCCCTCATCAGAAACCCCCTTTGCTCTTTAAGACTTCGTAGTGCTCTCAAGGCTATGCTATTCTAAGAAAAACCTCTTGTTCACCTCGAGATGATTGATCTCAAAGGCAGTCTTCTCTTCAGCATTCAATCATTGAGATAGAACAAGCAGAAAAGCCTTGTTCTCCTAGAACCCTCATACTTCATCCTTGTAGAATGCCTAGTCACATCTCCTTCATCCTAATACTCCTAGACCCTCTTTAGGAGCTACATCTATCTTTACCAGTGGTAGTCATAACAGTTTGCATGATGAAATACAAAGTTCCAGTTGAACTGTTGTGCTTCCAGTGCTTTCAAGGTTCTGGTTCTAAGTTCCCATGGTTCCAAACCTTCTGAGCTTCCACACTTCTGAGTTTCTATACTTCCAGTGTGTCAAACATTCTAAGTATGGTCAGAAGTGTTACGATTTATCCCAGACTACACTTTTCTTTTACTTATCACTTATCTACACATGGGTATAAGTCCCAACTTGGATGTTTATTTCTTTTCATTGCTAACTACGATACCATTACTGATTATCCATTTCCATTACATTCCATGCAATTCCTTCCTCCATAATCCTTTACATTCCATGCCTGCCCTAAATTCCTTTATGTATATAAACCCACATCAATGCACATGTAAACCTCAGTCTAGTCTTACCTTTCTCTTTTCTGTACTTCCTCCACTGCCTCTGGAATACATTGTTGTTCCCACTCCTCGATACAGGCCCAAGGGTAGCCTTAATACCTTCTTTCCCTTCATTGCTCTGAACTACCCTTAAGTGGGAAGTCTCCATCATCAACCTTATCTAGAGGTCTCTTTCATCACCACCCTTCAAAGGGAAGTCCTTGTCATCTGTCCTCATTAGTAGGCAGACTCCTCATCCACCATTAACTTGGTAGTACCCCCGGCTGTTGTTAGTTCAACAGCATCCTTTGTTGCCAAACCTCATTAGTAGGTAGGCTCCTTGTAGATGTCTTGCAATCATCAAGCTCTGTCACTCTTGTCCACAGTTAAGTCCAAAGCCCTAAAGGTTCTATGTCTGCCCTCATCAAGGTCAGCCATAACAAAAAGTGTTGAAAGGGTCAAAAATGTCGGAAGGGGTGTAGAAGTGACTGTAACAGTAGGTTGGAGTTGCAGATGTCCAATCTCCAAAAAGGTCTGGAGTTATGCAAGATTTTGCCCAGCATTGCTAAGTCTGATGTACTCCAATTCCATAGTGGACAATGCAACCATGCTTTGTTGTTTGCTTGACCAGAAAATAGCCCCCAAGTTGCTAATAAAGAGGTATCCAGAGATGGAGCAGGAGTTATCTGGGTCTTGTGACCATCCCACATCAGAGTATCCATAGAAGTCTAGGTTCATGAAGACTTCATTTCCATCATAGTGTAGTTCCATATCTGTTGTTCCTTGGATGTTTCAAAGTATGTGTTTTGCTGCCTTCCAATGAAATTTCTTTGATACTGCACTAAAATGACTGAATGTCCCCATTGTGTATGCTAGGTCCAGCTGAGTTTCAAGCATAAGTTACATCAGAGAGCCTATGATGGTCAGGTATGAAACAGTCTTTCCTCCAATGGTCATCTCTGCAATGACAGAGTTATCCTCCAAGTCATTGATGGAGAGGGACAGATTGTGAGCCATTGGAGTTGAGACAGGTTTTTCATGCTGAAGGATTGCAAAACCGTTTGAACATATTGAGATTGAGATAATGAAATAGCTTGGAGTTTGCGATTCTGTCTGATCTCTAGTTCTAAGATAAACTTTGCTTCTCCAAGATCATGCATTTTAAATGCGGAGAAGAGTTTTTGTTTAATGGTGTTCATAAAGGCTTGAGTACTGGCTGCTAGAAGAAGATTGTCAATGTATATGACCAGGAAACACACCTGTCCATCATTTCAGAGGACATATAGACATGTCTTGACATCCAGGTAAGTGAATTCAATGTCTCTGAGTTTCTTGTTCAATGTTTTGTTCCACATCCATCCAGCTTGTTTTAGTCTGTACAGTGATCTCCAGAGTCTCCAGCAGTGCCCTGGTTGGATCAGAACTCCTTCAGCAGGTAGGAGGTAGAGTTCCTTGTCCAGTTCTCCATTTAGGCATACAGTGAACACATCCATTTGATCCAACTCCAAATCATGTTTTGTGGCAAGAGAGATGATGGTCCATATGGAATCCAGGTTTGCTATCAGAGCAAATACTTCCTGGTAGTCAACTCCTTCTTTTTGAGTAAAGCCACATGTGACAATTCTGACCTTGTAATGGTTGACCCTTCTGTTTTCATCATATTTTATGTGGAACACCAGTTTGCAGGTGATAGGTTTCACTCCAGTCAGAATTGGTGCTGTTTCATACACATGGTTTGCATTTAAGCTTAGGAGTTCTTTCTTCACAGCAGATCTCCATGAATCAGTGTCTGAATGTGTGTATGCCTCTTTAATGGTGTTTGGGAGGTCTTTTCCAGTTTGTGCATGGGCTGCTCTTGGCAAAAATTCAGTCATGGAGTTCCTCTTCAATATTGTAGAAGGTTTCTGGGATCTCTAGGTGTTGTCAGAGGAGTCAGCCTCTGTCTCAGGTTCCAATAAGGCATTCTCTACTTCAGCCTCTTCTGTATCATTCTCTGTTCAAACTGTCATTTCTTTTCACAGTATTTCTTCTTCTAGTGTTTATAGATGGTTGTGATGTTTGTTTGCTGGTTGGTGTGCATGGTTACTTCTATAAGCTCTGGTGATAATTTTGGCAGGCAGAGATGTCAGAGTTGAATGCTGTGAGTGGTCTGGAATGGAAGTTGAATGTTTTAGATGGAGCTTGCTGAGTTGCTGAGTTAGGTCAGTGACCATTATCTCCAGTGGCAGAGGTGCTCCCACTGCTTTTGGAGGCAGTGTGTCATCAGAGTCCTTGTTAGGTTTGGAGTTTATTTCAGAGCAATAGATAGGAGTTGCAGAGGTAAGGTCCTCCCACCAACCCTTGAATGCACATTTCCAAAGGACAGCCTCCAAGTCAGAGATTGTTCCAGACTCATTGAACATAATGTGTCAGCTGTATATGATGGTTCTCCATTTCAGATCTAACAGTTTGTAGGCCTGTTGTCTGTGGGTGTGTTTGAGGAGAATGCATTTTCGTCCATGTGGTCTGAACTTTCCTTTCCATTGCTCCTTTGAAATAAGGGCATAGGCAAGGCATCCAAAAGGTTGAAATATGGAGGGGTCAGCACTCCAGTTGAACAATTTGTGAAACAGGGTGTTACCTCCAAGTGTAGATGTTGGGCTCTGGGCTGTGACATATGCAGCAGTAGACATGGCATCAGTCCAGAAGGACTTCAGGAGTTTGGAGTTTTCCAGCATGGAGTTTGCAAGAAGGGTGAGTATTTGGTTCATTTGCTTAGCTAGGCCATTTTGTTCAGGAGTGTATGGAGTGAACATTTTGAGGAGCATTCTGTTGTCTCAGATTGAATTCTTAAATCTCACATTTGTATATTCACTTCTCCTGTTGCTCCTAAAGAAATGGACATGCAGTTCAGAGGGATGCTTCAAGCCTATCTCCATATGGAAAAAGGCCTTTACATTGGACTTTCATTGCTTGTAGGTGCTTCAGATCTTGCTCTTCCATTTTAGGAAGTATATCCAAGGAAACCTGGAGAAGTCATTGATGATAAGAAGCCAGTATCAATGACCTTCTCAGGAAGGTGGGGATATTGATCCTCCAACATCAGAGTGAATGATTTCTAGGGATTTTGTGGCACATAGTTTGGACTGAGGTTTAAAAGGTAATTTTTTCATCTTTCCAACAGTACATGATTCACAAAACTCCAGTGCTCCAGAGGTTCTGTCAATGCCTTGGAGTTGCCCCTGTCAAACCATGCTCTTGTATGTAGGGAATTGCAATGTGGCCTAGGTGACAGTAGAGGAGGTTTATGTCAACAGTGACAAGGCTCATTTCTGGAGTGATTTTTGGAGTTGCATACATGTGGTACAAGCCATTGGCATAGGATTCAATGAGAATCATGTTGGATTTCTTTTGTATGGAGAAGGAGGTGAAGTTCACTGGAACAACCATGGTTATTCCCACTTTCGCCAACTTGGATATGGAGATGAGAGAAAGTGTGAACTCTGGAATGTGTAGGACACCACTGAGTGTCATTTCATAGTGTTGACCTTTTACATGGCTTCAGAGAACCACCATTTCAATTCTGATGGTGTTTATTGTGGAGTTATCCCTGAACTTGATTTTTCATGGAGAGGTGAGTGTGGAGTAGGCATGGAATCACTTCCAATACAGGATCATGTGCAAGGTGACTCCAGAGTCTATGATGATCGGAGTTCCTGTCATTTGCTTTTCAGACATGGCATAGGCTTGCATATGTTTGTATAAGGTGTGGGCTACATGTTTGTTACCTAAATTTGTCCACTTCAGATCTCTGGGGTCCAGTGTCCCCCCCACTTTATTTGCCTTTTTCCTGTATTTCTCTCTTAGCTCCTCTGGCCAACATTCTTGTTGTCTACACTCCATCATGTTGTGACTGTCCATTTTGTGGTACTCACACCACTTTCCTTTTGACTTTTTCTTCCACTCGATTTTGTCAATATGAGCAGAGTTGGCAAAGCAGTGTTGGAGTTGGAGTTGAGCATCCTCAGAGAGAATGCAGCTCTCGATGGCATCAAAGGTTAGTTTGGCTTCCTCTCTGAAGTTCACAATGGAAGAGGTGAAAGTGTCCCACTCTGGAGTATGTGAGAGTGAGTTTAGTAAGATGAAAGGAAGCATTTTACTGTCTATGCTCATTTTCATCGTGCTGAGATGGGACTTGAGTGTCTTGAGGGAGGCAATGTGGTCGGAGACATCAGACCTGCTGTTCCATTTGGAGAAAAGTGGAAGAAGTAAAATGTGGAGGTGAGGTTTGAAGTTTCATGGAGTGTGATGAGGTGCTTGAAGAGCGCTTGGCCATGGTATGGTGAGTGGTCTTGATTAGGAGTACATCACAGATGTGGTCCTGAATGATATCTTGCACCTTTTCATCTCATTCTATCCATTTTCAGATATCTTCAGTGGTGGAGATGGCTTCAGAGATGGTCAGAGTGGTGGACCCTTTTCTGCTGGTGGAGCTGGGACTAAGGGCTGATGGAGATGCAGTGGGGCATATATCAGTTCCAAGAGTTACTCTGAGAACTTTTTCATGCTGGAGCTTGGAGGTGATGTAGAGCTTTCATATTTGGAACTTCATGGGATTTGTGAGCAGGGAACAAGTAGTGATGGTTCCCAAGATGACATTGGAGGTGGACCCGGATATGTTGGGGTAATGACAGTGTTATGTGAGTGAGAATGGAGTTGTGTTTGACAGCAAGTTTGCTAGTGTGCACTAGCAGGGCTCATAACCTGTCAATGTCTATAGTGTGGGCAGAGATACCCAGTACTCAGCCAGATGCCCGAGAGAGCAATCACAACTAAAGTGATTTGAAGAAAACATGGGGATTAAATAATGAATTGATATGTGCACATCTAACTCTGGAAAACTCCGGTCTGGAGTTAAGTGAGAGTAAGCGAAATGTACTTGGGATGGCTCAAAACAAGAAAGGAATGGTTCAAAACAAAAGAAATAAGTCATACAATGTGTTGAGAAATGGTACAATGGAACAAGACATTATCCCAAAATCAATAAATGCAACTCTGAATCAAATAGAGTGGAGGATGCACAAAAGGAGGGCAAAGAACTCTCAGAGTTGTACCAGAGTTGTACTGGAATTATACTTTGACAGTCCTTCCCTTGCATGCTTCAGCAATGAGGTTCACTCTGTCCCATTGTTTCTGAAAGGAGATTGTGCATTTGTACCATCCTTCTATTGTGTCTTGGATGTCCTCCATGGAGAGGATCCTGGTGCTGAGGGGGGTGATAGCCAACTGGTAAAATGAAATAAGAACAGTGTCCATGGCTGAGAGTCTCATGGCATAAGCCTGAAATTTGGTGTTAAAATCTATGATGGGGTGGGAGCCACCATCCTTTCTTGTTCTTGATCATATGGGCAGACAACAACCATGCTAGGGCATCAGCTGCTTCATTCTCTCTGACAAAAGATTTCTTAAACTTATTGATGAAGTCAGACCATTCTCCAAAAGGTCTTGGCCCAGACTTGGGTGAACCTGAGGGTCATGAATGAGAGGGTGAAGGTGACCTTCTTGTCCTCATTTCAGTAGACATTGGCATTAACTAGGAGGTAGGTTGAAACAATGTCCAATCATTGGCAATATTGCCATCAAAGAATGCAGGAGGTTTGAGCTTGAGCTCTGTGGGCTTGAAAGAAGACATCACTTCAAATGCTTTGATAACTTCCTGAGATTCAGGTGGATCTAAGGGGTTGCTAGGAAAGAAAATTATCCCAGATTGCAGCTGAGGTGTTGGCAACAAAGGAGTTGGCACCCAAGGGATGGATCCACATGCCTCAAGGCTGTTGACTACTGGGCGACACATTCCTTCCAGAGCCTCTAACCCTAAACATGTTTATACCTCAAGCCTCACAACTCACCACATTCATTCTAGCCACCCTCTGCCCTAAGTACATCTGCCAGAGCCACTTCTACCAAGGGCTATCATTCACACATTACAGGGTAGGCTATGATTCAAACTTCAGCAATGAATCCCAAGACTGACCTGGGCATCTCTCCTCTCGAGCCCATTAAATGACTTCCCATTAGGGCTTTCACAAGACAACTATGGCTTGCCCACCTCATGGCTAGGTTTTCCATTACTCTAAGCCTCTCAGCTTTCAGGCCCACCAGATCTTGCCTTTTACTGCCCTAACCACCCAGGGTAACCTTTTCAGGAAGTGAAACCCTGGCAGGAGAAACTAACCAAAGTGCAACAATATGGAGTCTGGGTTACCAGCCCATGACCAAGTCATCACACCCCATGGATGTCCTGTCCCAAGGCAATGTGCAATGCCAAGGGTTGGATGGTTTTTACTCAGGGTCATACTGGCTGCATTCCCATGTCCATGCACTCAGTACACACTACCAGTAGATCATGTGTTCATGTGGGAGAGGCAATGGGCTAGATTGAGGGTGACTTCCATATCCTCCTCAGTGGGTAGGTATAGGTTATCATCATTAGAGGGGGTTCAAATGTGTGGAAGCAATTCAGAGTCAGAGATATCATTGGGGCAGAAGCACTAACAAGTGTCAATGGAGGGCCTGAAAGTAATGGTGGCTTACCAGGTGGTAGCTGACAGGAAAGCTAGACCTTTTGTTATGGCTACCTCAGGCAGAGAATAGAAATAGCCTCTAAAGTGGGTCTAGGGTACTAAAAACAAGGAGAGTGGGGCAAGCCACTCTGTGAGGACAAGATACAAGAGTTTGAGGTGAACAAGGCATTCTTCTTGCTCTGTGTCAATGACCTAACATCAAAGAGAACTAGACTGCCTAGTGATCTAATGTCAACAGGTTCCCTAGAATAGCATAGCCTCAGGAGCACTATGAGGTCTCAAAGAGCAAGAGGGTTTCTGACAAGGGACTAAAAATTAGGAATGAGGAGTGAACAAAGATCCAGTATATTTGAGGTACATGAAGGGGAGGTCTAGCTTGAAAAATACAAGTACAAGACAATGAAGTTTATATAGGCATATGATGAGTTCAGGGTAAGTAAGGATAGAGCCACTAATGGAGCAAATGAAATCACACAGAATGTGATGGAAATGGTGAAGAGAGGTTGAATGACATGGACTGCTATTGGTCTCCAGATAGGAAACTAGCAGGTCAGCAACACAAAGAAAGAAAATGAAGGGATGATTGGTTCATCCCAGGGGAAATTCATAGAGTAGAGCTCCATGGAAGAGAACCACACACCTTACAGGAGGCAAAATGAATGATGATGATGAAGAGCTTCTAATGCTTCAGACACAGCTGAATCACTGATGAAGAAGAACAGAACTTGAGATAGACAGATGATAGGTGGTAGATTGGATGATAGATTCAAAAATGTCTTGTGCTCCATGCAAAACACAACTTTTATAGTCTGGGCACATCCAAGACTCTAAATACATGTAAAGAGTGAATAACAGAACTGGAACAACCAGATGTATGAACAAAAGTGCCTGGTATAGTAAAATGAAGGTTTGACTTACTGACAGGTGATGAATGGGGATGGATCAGATTTGATATGAAAACCAGATTGTACAGGATATGCCAGATATGATGTAGGAAACTAGAGTTCCCTACAGTGATATCCAGAGTTTTCCTGTGGTCTGATAGCCCCTATCCTGCACTTCTATCAAACCCAAGACCATCCCACTGCCATTTGTCCCAATCCAAGTCAACCAAGTCAAAGTCTGAAGGTTAGTTTTGAATCCAATGTCTGGACCCAAGTTTCCACACACCAGACCCAGTGTTCCCATGCCTCAGAACCTGTTGTCACACTCCAGATTTGGTCAGGTTTTTGCCTCTTTCATGTTTTCTTTACTGCACGTCATTTGGGTATGCCCAGATTACACTTTTGTACCTAGAACTTCATCTCTAGACAGTGTGCAAGTAACCACCATCATTGATAACCCTTTAAGTCTGGTTTTCTAAGCCTTTCCCTACTTTTCCCTTCAAGCTTCCCTCAAATCCTGCCATCAAAGTTGGTTTTCTAGCCCTATCAAATGGGGGGAAGCCAGACTCTTGTTTTCCAGTGTCCTGTGAATGATTAGTGAGCCTTTTCTATAGTCCTCTTTCTTTTCCCTTTGCTTTCTTTGCAATCTCCTTGGGTTGAGATATACACTCATACCCCTATTTCTTGCATAGGGCTACACTCTGAGTCCTTTTGCTGTTTTACAATGAGGACAGGGAACTACCATTCCATACAATTGATATTGAGTCATGATATCATAGTCAGTGATGAAAAGAAAAGAATGTCCAAATTTGAACTTATACCCATGCATATGTACAAGGCACGTTGTAAAACACCTAGGAACTCCAAAGTGGAACTCCTAAGCTAATGAAAAGGGTGTGAGTGTAGTTCTCGACCCAGGGAATTGCAAAGAGAGAAAGAATGTGGGTGAGGGTGAATAGAAATGGCTCACTGATGTCCTGAGAGAGCTGGAAAATAAGAGTCTGATTCCTCCCTATTCGGTAGGGCTAAGGAATCAACTATGGAGTTGTCAGGAGTTGTCAGGAGTTGCAGGACTTGACTGGACTTGAAGGGAAATGAAGGAAATTGAACTCGGAGACTTAGAACTGATGCTGGATGGTGGTAATTCCCTTCTAGAACTAAGTTCTATGTACAAACTTTTGAGTCTGGGCATTCCCGAGACTGTGAATCAAAAGGAAACATAAAGGAACAAATGTAGATACTAAATAAAGGAATGTCCCGATAAGGAAACACAACTCTGACTCATGGATGGCTCATAGATTTCTTGCAGTTTATCCTTCAAAATTTGAAGTTATAGGTCCCCATCCATCCTACCATCAATCTTGGTAGCATATTCAATGCCATCCCAATCCATGCAGCCCCACATCATCAGAGAACCACCTTCAAACTTGACTGTTCTCTCAACCAGCCTATTACTAAGCCCTTCTTCTGACTTTTTCCAAGCCCATTTGTGCCCATAAGATCCCAGTTGATTAATTTTGATCTCATCAGACCATATGACCTTCTTTCAGTCATCAATAGTTCAATCTCTATGGGCATAGGCAAAATCCAAATAAGCTTTACAATGTCTAGCTGAGAGAAGGGGGCATTTGAACTTGACTACAGACTTCATACCACTTTTCTTAAAGTGGCAACACACTGTGGTGGTAGACAGAGGTACATGGAAAAGCTGGGTAAGAGCTTTTGTCACTTGAACAGCATTCCCTGCTTTTCCAGAAGAAATTAGATGAATAGCATGTCACATATTGGTAGAAGAAATCTTGGATGGGTGACCTCCAGTAGATTTTTGAAGCTCAGAACACTCTTTGAAGCAGAATATAGATATGGTAAACACATGAAGACCAGTAGAAGAAGCAATAGAGTGGGCAGATTGGCCAGCATCAAGTATAAAGAGAATATTGGCCTTTTGAGTAGCAGAGAGGGATTTTATGATGGTAAAAGTTGAAAGCAAAGAAGTGTATGAAGTATTTCAAACTCAAACATATTGTTTATGTGTATCTTTGTTTGTGTATGTAATTGAGACCAAATATCATTTTATTTCAATGTGGTTCTGCTCTATCTCTTAAAAGGTGCAAAACTGCAGCAATGGTATTGCTAATTTAATATGGACATATCTTCATGGACTCTGGGTCAAATCACACGATCCAGAGACCCGTTTGTAGCCGATGGTTCGTACTGTTTTTGGTACCACCAAAGCTAAGCGTAATTTCCACACAATATTGCAGGGTGCTTCATACACTGTGTTAAGGTTAAACATTGCAACAGTTTTGAAGGTTACTGTATTGTGTTCTCATTTGGCCCTAATCACTGCCTCTAACTTCCTAAGCAAGCTTTCTATCAATATTCGACACCACTTAACTTCAATCCTTCTGCACTCCACTGAAATTCTTTTTCAAATTTCACATACTCCTTTTGATGTTCTTGGGTAGCTGTTGCACTTTTTTTAGAATTTGCCAGAGATTCTCAATAAGGACAAAGTCTAGGAAGTGTGCTGGCCAGTATAGAAGCTTGATTCCATGAGAAGAAAGCCAATCCTATGCTCTTTTGAAGAAGTGCTTGAAGCCATTATCCTGCTGAGAGATAATGTTCTTTTTAGAAAGAGTGTTTCATGCTTGAGAGCAGATTATCCCTCAAAATGAAGACATATTGCTCAGCATTCATCTTGCTCTATACCCTTTCCACAATCCAAACACCATTCTGACCCATACATCTCAAACCATCAAAGAACCCCCTCCAAACTTTACTGTCTCTTGGACCTCTCTGTCCTACAAAGGCTTTCCTGCCACTTTTCACATATACTTTCTTGCATCTTTTCAATTCTATTAATCTTAATCTCATCTGAATGAATTACTCTGGTCCAGTCCTCCACAGTTGAGTTTTGATGCTTCAACACAAAGACTAACCTCTGTTTTCTGTGTTTGACAGATAAGAAAGGCTTTTTTTTCTTGACTACAGCCTTCAGGGAAGCAGACTTGAGCATATTGCAAACAGTTTGAGCATAGATAGGAGAGGAAAGGGCAGAATTGATGAGATGGACAGCTTAAACAGCATTTTTAGCCTTCTCAATAGTAATCCTAGAAACAATTCTTCTTTTATTAGTAAAAGAAAGCTTGAAAGGACATTCTAGTTTGGTTTGTTCTTTCTTTGAGAGGGTTTCCTGGATGACTCTGCCCACAATGGACTTTTCCAAACCAGTTTGGGAGAAAATCCAACAGATAGAGAGGCAAGATTCAGAGAGTGTGTATATTGGCTTTTATAGAGGCAGAAATGGATTTCATAATAATGTTGAACCAGTTTGGTGAAATACATTCCATTTATATATCTCAGAATTGTGTAATTTACATAAGTATCCAGGGTCCATGCACAGCACCCATCAGAACCTGTCAAACTCTTATGCCATTTACTAAATAATAAATAACAACATGATGCTCAAATAAGTTTCCCAATAACATGTTACGAGCTCCTTTCACCTGCTGCTTGTGCCTTTGGCACAAGTCATCCTAGTTTTATGGGATAAGATTCAAATGGAAGGTGAATGCTCGCTGAGTGCCTTCAGCACTCTGCTTGCATTTGGTAAGGTGAGGGCTTTGACAAAAGTCATTCAAAGGATAATGTTCAAATGGAAGGTGAATGCTTGCTGAGTGCCTTCAGCACTCTGCTTGCATTCAGTAAGAAGAGGCTTCATTAATTCTATTATGGTTCTTATTCAAGTTTGGAGAATTAAAGTTTAAGTCAATGCTTGCTAAGTTCCTTTAGCATTTTGCTCACATTCAGTAAATAATATTCATCTGATGTAAAGCAATGTTCCATCAAGTGGGCAATGTCTCCATCAAGTAACCAATGTCCCTGTCAAGTAAGCAATGTTCCCGTCAAGTAAGCAATGTCCCCATCAAGTAAGCAATGTCCCCATCAAGTAAGCAATGTCCTCATCAAGTAAGCAATGTCCCCATCAAGTAAGCAATGTCTACATCAAGTAAGCAATGTCCCCATCAAGTGGGCAATGTTCCTGTCAAGTAAGCAATGTCTCCATCAAGTAAGCAATATTGCTGTCAAGTGGGCAATGTTCCTGTCAAGTGGGCAATGTTTCCGTCAAGTGGGTAATGTTCCTGTCAAGTAGGCAATGTTCCCATCAAGTAAGCAATGTCCCTGTCAATTCAGTAACAACCATATCTCACAGTAATTACCTTTTTACAGTAAGGACCTTATTATTGCATACCATGTACTTCCACACTGATTAACAGGAGTACACCCAATAGACTACAGTACAGATCCATTTCTATAACTTTCTATGATTTTTGCATGATTTATGGTCACACTTTGCTCAAGCTGTGCACAAACGAGGAAAAAGGAAATGTATTATGTAATGCACTAACGCCCTTGTTAACGGACGACCTGTGGGAACAACAGTCACTTGAAAAGGAAAGCACATGGTAATTAGTGAAATTAGCGAAAACACCAAACTGAGCCACATGACTGCGAGAACAACCACACCAGAGTGACAACAACTGCGCTTGAGCGAGAGAGGCAGGTCAGAGCAAGGCAAGCGCACCAGAGCGAAACTGATGAGGTAGGCATCACATTCCTCTCTTCCCCTCCTTCCCACACACAGCACCCATTAATCTTTTAGATTTTAAAATAGCCATATCTCAGTGCTCTGACAACCAAAACACATGATCCAAGTAGGGTTAGGATGCCCAGAGTAATTGCTATCTTCCATCCTGTGATTGTTTGGCCTTCTTTTAATTCATCTCTGGCACTTGATCAATCTCTTCAAAATGCACTAACATTGGGACACTTTTTTGAGCCACTGTATATACCCTAGTCATAATATTGATTTGAGCACTCAATGTCCTCTCTCCTCCATTATCATGACACTCAACTCTCCATTGCACTCTGAAAAATATCTCCACTCTCCTCCAAGTCCAAATAACTCAACCCTGACCCTCTGACCCTCTGACAAATACAGGAACACCTACCAAAGCTTGAAACAAGGGTGCACCACATAAGGTGAAGCCAAAGCCCTACAACCCCACTTTGAAGTTCCAGAGTTGTATAGAAGTTCATCTGCCTGACTCTTTACAACCACATAACAAGTCTAGATAAAGACTTTATAACTCAGCTATGATGTATGTAACTGGTCTATGCTCCATATCTGCTGTATTGGATAGACCTAGATCCAACCCCACTTATTTCAAATATGTAAAACAGCATGACAGATCCTCTGATGACATATTGACATCATTGATCTAATTCTGGTTACATCACACACAGATACATACAAGTTGAATGTATTTAAAGGCAATAGACATCATAATGTAATCATAATGAAATTTATTTCCCCTCCTGAGATCAAGCTTCTAAGAAGCTTATATTGATCTCATCAAATTTCAATTACCCAAGCTTGGTCACAAGGACTTTAGTTTCTGTCTCAGTAAGGATCCTTGACTTACCTTTCCCTTCTTTTCCCTGCCCAACAGGAGTACCCTTGTTATCAAATGCAACCACCATGAACAATTCCACAATAAGAGTAGGAATGTTGACAATAGGAGGTTGGGAACATTACCAGAATTGACATGACATGTCAAAACACCATGATTGCTGACCTTCCTCTGGACTACTCCAATGCTCCTGAATGAACTTCAACATGGAGGAGTTATATCTGACACAGAGTTGATAAATCAACCTCAGGCCTGACTGATACTCTTCAGCCCAGTGAGATACTGTCCTATACATATTCATGCATGCCTTTTGACACCTCTTACATCTCTCTTGACATCTCTGTTTCCTTCAATACACTGTCTTCATTTCCTTGTTTCACCTTGACAGATAGCTACACAATCTGACTTATTCCAGTCAGAGATCATCAGAGGAGGTGCAATCATGCCTCTGTCCATCACTATTTAACTTTGCTTTTGTCCTGCAACTTCCTCAGTTGTTTTCACCACTCCTGGGTAGTGGCTGAGTGGGCATATCTGCTCTTTACCTAGTTTCAACATGACACACATTTCAAGTAGGAGTTTGATGATGTGGCTGTGTCCACAAACCTGGATGGACCACTTATGGGTCCAGGAAATACAATTTGGCACCCTGCTTGCATTCCAGCTCACTGCCAGATGCAAGGAACAGTGCTGAAGGCAAAGTGCAAGTGTTCATCCTCCCCCTTTTTGGAAAGAAGGCCCAAATGTTACCCAATGGCTAGCTTCATCATTGTAGCAGTGAGTTGATGTCATTGTTTGGAGTATTGCAAGTGATGTCGTGTCCATGGTATCGAAAAGTTATGTACGTCGACGTAAACTATTCACAGGGAATGATGAACGAAGATATGCGCAAAAAGATCAAAGGATTTCTGAAAGCACGAAAACAGACGTCTCAGCCCCTCAGTTCGCCGATACTCTCGCCCTCTTTGCCGCCCTTGTCTTCTGCCTGTCGTTCTGAGTACCGCCCAGAGGTTCGTTGCCAGCGTATCCACCGTTCGCCGTCGCGGTGGTTTTGCCCGCTTCTCGAAGGACGCTCGGCGTCCGGCCTTGCTGGGTGATTGTGCTTGTGAAGGCGTCTTGAATTGCCTTGCGCTCGTTCTCGACCCGGAGGGTGTTTGCCTTTGTGACCGAGCGCGCGAGGTGGGGCGGGATTCCGCCCCTGGGAGGCCGAGCACTGGGAGCGCTCGACACGGAACCAGAGGACGGTCTGGAACGCGATTTGGATGGCTTTGCGTGGGGGGCCTTTGAGGGGTTGTGTGCGGCCGATCGAGGCCGGGCTGGTTCGCGGATGGGTGGGGAGATGTTTTCCTTGTTGGATTTGGTCGCGACGTGATCGAGGAAATTCGTGGGTGGAGGGGTCGGTTCCGGTGGTGTCGTTTGTCTTGATGGGTTACCGATCGTGGACGTCGAGGACGATGGTTGGTCGGCGGAAAGCGCTGGGATCCCAGGTAGGATCCAGAGGTTGTCGTCCAAATCGAGGTACTGAGAACCGTTTGGGGGAGACCATCCATGGAGGACCACGGGGGGATCGTCTGGTTTCGGGAGAGACAGCGGGTTCAGATCAGACGGTGGGTCGGGTATGCGCGAGTCGACGTCGACCGACGGGTTGGGGATGATCTCGGTTGTCATGATCGGGGAGAAGATGTCCTCCAAGCCCGTGTCTGGTTCGTCGTCGGATGGCCAGATGTGGGTGATGGTGCGGGTGAACTCGAATTCGCGGGCGATGTCGAGGAGGTCGTCAAATTCGAAAACCGCACTGCTGGGATCGAAGGGGTAGTTCATTGTCGATGGCAAGAGGAAGAGAGACTCAGTCAGCCACCCATGGGGGAAAACGAGAGGATAAATGACGTGGCCTTATGGTCCAGAGGTACGATACTTGCTTTGGGCGACGCGCGATTGCAAGTGACCTGGGTTCGATTCCCAGTAAGGCCCGCTTTTTTTATTCCCGGGACCTAGCAACGAGGCCGGCGTGAGAAAAGGGCGAGAGTTAGCCGTCCTCCCATCGTTTCTCCCCGCCATGAACAGGCAGTCGATGGGTCTCCAGCCGCGGCTCGAGGCTGTCTCTGACCTCGCCCACCTCAACCCCGTCTCAGACGATGTCATTGCCACCTGCCTTCGCGAGCGCTTCATGTCCGACACCATCTACACCACCATCGGTTCAAACGCCATCGTCGCACTCAACCCCCACAAGTATGTCGGCTCCAACGCTGACTCTGTCCTTCAGAAATACGCAACAGAGTACCGGGATACCTCAGAGAGCAAGACCCCCCTCCCGCCCCATGTCTTCCAGCTCGCCAACAACACTTACTACCACATGCGACGCACCGGCCAGGACCAATCCATCATCCTCACGTGCGTTCATGTCTCTCTCCTTTCACGTCCCCCTCACATCCTTTTTTAGCGGTGAAACGGGCAGCGGAAAGTCGGAAAACCGCCGACTCGCCATCAAGACTCTCCTCGAACTTTCCGTCTCCAACCCCGGAAAAAAGGGCTCCAAGCTCGCGAGCCAGGTGCCCGCAGCAGAATTCGTCATCGAGTCCTTTGGAAACGCCCGCACCCTCTTCAACCCTAATGCCTCCCGCTTCGGAAAGTACACCGAGCTCCAGTTCACCGACAAGGGCCGTCTCTGCGGCATCAAGTCACTTGACTACTATCTCGAACGTAACCGTGTAGCGGCTGTGCCTTCCGGCGAACGAAATTTTCACATTTTTTACTATCTGATGGCCGGCGCATCGTCAGAAGAGCGCCACCATCTCCATCTCGCCGACAAGACCCAGTACAGATACCTAGGTCAGCGTGCAGGTGCTGGTTCCCGCCCAAACGGTGTTCGCGATGACGACGCCAACCGCTTCGAACAGCTCAAGATGGCCCTCAAGTCTGTCGGCCTCTCCAAGCGACACGTGGCCCAAACGTGCCAGCTCGTCGCCGCCATCCTTCATCTGGGCAATATCGAGTTCACCATCGACCGCGCACGTGACATGGACGCTGCCGTCGTCCGCAACGTGGACCTCCTCGGCATCGTGGCCGAGTTCCTCGGTGTGCAGCCTTCCGCCCTCGAGAGCACCCTGGCATACAAAACCAAGCTCGTAAAGAAAGAACTCTGCACCGTCTTTTTGGATGCCGACGGCGCCTCCGACAACCGTGATGACCTCGCCAAGACCCTTTATTCCCTCCTCTTTGCTTGGCTCAACGAATACATCAATCAACGCCTCTGCCGTGATGACTTTGACACTTTCATCGGCCTCTTTGATCTTCCAGGTCCACAGAACATGACAAGTCGCCCCAACTCCCTCGACCAGTTTTGCATCAACTTTGCCAACGAGCGTCTCCAGAACTTTATCCAGAAATCTATTTTCGAGTCCCATACAGACGAATACCAGACAGAAGGCATCACCCATTTTGTCCCCTCAGTCCCCTACTTTGACAACGCCGAATGTGTCCGGCTCCTGCAGAACAAGCCCGGTGGCCTCATTCACATCATGGACGACCAGGCCCGCCGCTCACACAAGAAGACCGACCAAACCATGGTCGAGGCCTTTGGCAAGCGCTGGGGTAACCACTCTTCCTTCAAGGTCGGCGCCATCGATCGATCGGGCTACCCGACGTTCACCGTCAACCATTTCAACGGCCCTGTCACCTATTCCTCCGAGGGTTTCCTCGAACGCAACCTCGACTCCCTCAACCCCGACTTCGTTTCGCTTCTCCGGGGTTCTAGCGCTGGTGCTTCAGACGGTGCAGAGGGCGCTGGCTCGGCGAACCCCTTCGTCAAAGGGCTGTTCTCGGGCAAGGCCATCGCAACCCAGGCGCATCCCAAGAACGAGGACACCATCGTCGCAGCGCAGCAGACCGTCAAGCCCATGCGTGCCCCCTCGACCCGTCGCAAAGGCACCGTGAAACGGATGCCCACTCTCCGCGAGGACGCCGGCAGCGGTGGAGGTGGTGGCGGCACCATCGAAGAACAAGACCGGGACGAAGACGACGCGGTGAACGTCTCGTCGGGGCCTGGATCCGGTCTGACGCCGTGCGTCGCGGGCGAGTTCCGCGCGGCGCTGGACACGCTGTTCGATACGCTGTCCGAGACCCAAACCTGGTTCGTGTTTTGCGTGAACCCGAACGACGCGCAGTTGCCGAATCAGCTCGAGGGGCGGAGCGTCAAGGGGCAGATACGAAGCCTGGGGCTGACCGAGGTGGCCAAGCGGCACGTGAACGTGTTCGAGGTCGGCTTGACGCCGGACGAGTTTTGTCAGCGGTATAGGGAGCCGATGGGAAAGATGGGGATCTTGGACGCACCGGCCAGGGAAAGGGTCGAGCAGACCCGGCACGTTTTGGGGGTGCAAGAGGTCGATATGGTCGTTGGAGAGTACAAGGTGCGTTTTTCGGTCCATTCGTCAGCGAGGGTTCTTACCGTGCGCAGGTCTTTTTATCTCAGACGGCCTTTCATGCCCTCGAGGACCGCCTTCGTTCGTTGGACGTGGAGGAGCAGAGGAGGAACCGACTGCGCGACGCAGAGGCCGAGGCCGGTCTCGACGTTCGCTCCATAGGCGATCCGTATGCACCTTACGCGTCCCCTGGCCTCCCGGCGGAGGACTATGCAGATCCGTTCAACCAAGCTTCTTCCCAAGCCCACGTTCCCCTCGTAGCCAACGCTTCTCCGTTGCAGCGGGAAATGTACGACGATGAATACGAGGACCGCAAGTCGTTCCGTTCCGACGACGATTTTGACAACCGGAGCCGTCTGACGTCCAATCGAGAAGACTCGACCTCCAACTATGGTTCCGACTCGTACGCTCCATCAAGGAACATGTTCCAGAACGCTAACAAGGAAGGACTTATGGCAAAAGAGGCTCTGGCGGGCGAGATCATGGAGGGCGAGACGACCGAGGTCGTCAAGGAGACGTCGGCGCGTCGGCGCTGGGTGTTGCTATGCTGGATGCTGACATGGTGGATACCCTCTCCGTTCCTCCGATGGTTTGGGCGGATGAAACGCCAAGACGTTCGACAAGCGTGGCGGGAGAAGTTGGCGCTCAACTTTATCATTTGGTTCATTTGCGCGTGTGCGGTCTTTGTGATCGCCGTGCTCGGTCTGGTCATTTGTCCCACGGAGCACGTGTACAGCACCTCGGAGTTGGCGTCGCATTCGTACACGAACTCGCCTAACAATGTGTACACGGCAATTCGGGGCGAGGTGTTTGATCTCACGCAGGTCGCTGCGACGCACCACGTCGTCGTCTCAGTCATCCCTACCAAGACGATCTTGCAGCAGTACGGTGGCGTGGACGCGACGAACTTGTTTCCTGTTCAGGTGCGTCGCTCGCCATCTTCGGTTGCTCTCTTGACCTTTTTTTTTCAGGTCAGCGCGCTCTGCAACGGCGTTTCTGGCTCGGTCAGTCCTTGGGTACAACTCACCTCGGCGAACACGACCGATCCAAACGCGCAATACCACGACTTTCGTGCGGTGACCAACGATTCCCGGCCAGATTGGTACTTTGAAAGCATGACCGTCATGCGGTGGAACAACCGCGTCGGGTACATGGGCTATACCCCGAAAGAGATATCCACCATGGCCACCTCGCAGGGACACTCGATCGGCATTTACAACGGACTGGTATACGATCTGACTGACTACGTCAATTACGGTCCTTCGGTTGCTGGACCCTATGGCCAATCCGCACCCGATGTGAACGCGCAGTTCATGGACACCACGCTCGTGAATCTGTTCAAGTACAGTTCGGGTCAGGACTTGACCAAGGCGATCGACAACCTCAACCTCGATTCGGGGACGTTGTCCGCGCAAAAGACCTGCCTCCGGAACCTATTTTTGATCGGCATGGTGGACAATCGCAACTCGCCCCAATGTCTGTTTTCGCAGTACATTCTGTTGGCGCTCTCGATCATGATGGTAGCCATCATCGGTTTCAAGTTCATCGCATCGATCAACTTTGGCGCGCCGAGGGCCCCCGAGGATCATGACAAGTTCGTTATCTGTCAGGTACCGTGTTACACCGAGGGCGAAACGTCGCTTCGACGGACGATCGACTCGCTGGCACAGCTCAAGTA
>JBBPTO010000498.1:0-28803 GCA_038094155.1 Pulveroboletus cf. aberrans
TGGGATGAGTATTGGTTATACACCTTAGAATTATGTAATTTACATAATCATTCAGGGTCAAGTCATAGCATACATCAGAAGCTGTCATGTTCTTATGTTATTTACCAGATAATGAATCACAGCATGATGCTCAAATAAGTGTCCCAATGACATGTCATTTTAAAATGGCTGTACCTCAGTGGCATGACAACCGAATCACATGTTCTAAGTGGGGTTAGGAGGCCGAGGGCAAGTACTACCTTCGCCCCTGCAAGTGTTTGGCCTTGTTTGGTTTTCGTTACTGGCAATTAACCAATCTCTTCAAAATGCACCAACATTGGGACACTTTTTTGAGCCACTGTATATACTGTACTCACCTTGACATGTATTTTTCAAGCTATCTCTCCCCTTTGTGTACCTCAATACACTGGGTCTTTGCCTTCACCATTTGTACCTCACCCTTAGTCTCTTACTGGGAACCCCATTGACTCTCTGAGACTTCATAGTGCTCTTGAGACTATGCTGTTCAGTGAACCCCTTGTCCCTCAGTGATGCTAAAAATCCCTAAGTCCTTGGTTCTCTTTGATGTTTGATCATTGAGACAGAGCAAGGAGAATGCCTTGTTTACCCCAAACCCTCATATCTTCATCCTTGTGGAAAAGCTTGCCCTGTTTCTCTCAAACCCTTGACTCTAGACTCACCTTAGAGGCTATGCTTGTCCTCTACTTGAGGTAAGTGTAACAGTGGAAACTTGAAACTTGAAACCATGATTGAATGCATCTGCACAGATGGCTCAAATTTACAACCTGGAATTGTATTCTCTGGGAAAGATATGCTCAGAGAGGAGTATTTCAAAGAGGAAGGTCTTCTGTAGGTGCTTGCTTGTGATTATATGGTATATAATCTCAGTCCAACATCATCCATGGTCTAGAGTTGTGTTATCACCAAAAAATGGATGGACCAGTAACTTTATTCGGACACAGTGATTTGAGAGGAGTTTTACCCACCAGATAGCCACTTTCAATACATCAGGAAAATCCATTCTGTTGATATATGTCACATGAGACAATTGCATTTTGCAAGGCACCAGAACATCATAACATTCACCTATTTTGTCTCCCTCCACATACAACTTATAATCTTCAACCCCTTGAAGTTGGTTGCTTTGGACCATGCAGTGTGCATGGGAAAAATGTTGTACCATTATAATGGAGGAAACCAGTGGAGGAATTATGAAGAAAAATTTTATTCATGAGTATATGCTTGCACGTGAAGAGGCATTCAAGGAGGAGACAGTTCAGAAGATCTGGAAAAGTAGCAGAATAAACCCACTAAATCTCTCAATATTTAGTGAAGATGACTACGCACTGAGCTATACCACATTGACAAACCTCCATCTTCCTAAGACATTTCCAGTCAGCAAACCACCACTTGACACTTAATTTGTCATCAGATGATCTATCATACAAGCCCAAGGAGTTTGGGCCAGAGTCTTCTGATGAGAACTCACAGTCCATATCTGATGTGAAATCAGACTTAGAGATGGTGTGAAATGCAGAAAGTGACTGCAACAGAGTAGTGTGAATGTTTTCACCTGTGACAAATGGTTGTGGTGCACAGATTCTGGCTTTGCTGAATTCTGATTTCCCTACAAACCTTCAAGTTACTGGCCTGTCAACCTTCTCTGGCTCTTTTCAAGGCCAGCTGCATAGTCAATCGAGTGTCCCCACTCCTGTGATACCTTCTACCATGCACTTGATGGGTCATTGCAAGACACAATCAATGTCTCAAGTTCACTCTTGTTCAGCCACATCACCATCAAATTTCAGCTCAGAACAGTCAAAAACAGCTGAAGAACAAATTAGTGAACTAGAGGAGGAAAATCATATCTTGAGGGGAATGAAAGATGTGGCTGAAACTCATTGCTATTTTTCTGGTCAAATGATCACTCACTTGCAGAAACATCTGGAGGCAAACCAGAGAGACTCAGATAAATGACAGCATGCACAAAAGATCGATAGCAGTGCATGTGTTCTAACCTGAGAGGGAGGTCATGCAGAGTTGTAACAACTCTGAGAGCAGGAGGAGTTGAGGAAGCAGAAAGAGGCTAATATAAAATTCAGAAAAGTGACAGAGAAGCAAGTACAAAGGGAACATAGAGCAGATACTGACTGTACCTTCACATGTAATCTGATGAAGTCAAAAAAGAAGAATGAACTTGAAGACTTGGTGGTCACCCTTGCACTACCAGAGACAGGCAAGAAGGATGAGCTGATTGCATGCATTGTTGCTCACTTTGACCAGTTTCTACATTTGAAAACAGAGGCTTGATTCAAGGACCTTTTTTTCTCAGCACAATCTCAAAAACACCTCTGCATGGATGACATTAAAGATGGCCTCCCTCTGCCCTCAGTTTCTTATGGCAGCTTCTCATCCACCACTCCAGGCCATTCAGCACCACACTCTCAATCAGAATGAAATCTGTTAATATTACTGAACATGGTGACCTATTCCGCAAATGTACAGCCTGTTTTCTTACCAATTGTTCCTGCCATTTCTCATCTCCCACCATCTTACTACACTCCTACTCAAGGTCATGTTTCTGATACATATTTGTCCAATATCTACTTTCAGTTGTAATTCATTGATTCAACTTCTAAAATCACTTGTTTCACTTGTTTGAGTATGTCTGCTGGGATCTGCCATCAGTTCCCTGAGATTGGAGTTTCAATCCCCAAAGCCACCAAGAGTGTGACCTGATGTGAAGAGATTTGCACTACACAAGCA
This sequence comes from Pulveroboletus cf. aberrans, assembly GCA_038094155.1. Taxonomy (NCBI): domain Eukaryota; kingdom Fungi; phylum Basidiomycota; class Agaricomycetes; order Boletales; family Boletaceae; genus Pulveroboletus; species Pulveroboletus cf. aberrans. Next base: position 2,767 of record JBBPTO010000498.1, read on the forward strand.
AAATATTGGCCCTTGACATAAGCAGGGAAAAATCTGATAAAATAGTATGAGATGTATAAACATATAATATATCTGTGATATTGTGCTGAGATGCACAGAATGTGTTGTTGAGGTGAAAAAAATGAAATACTGTGTTTTTGCACTAAGAAAGCAGTAATAGCTTCATTGACACATGAATCTGGATCTGGAACATCAAATTGTAGACAAATTGTAGATGGATTGAAAACTGACCTTTAGACAAAGGCTGGATTGACTTGTACAGAGATGATGAGCAGCACAAAGCAGTCTCAGATTCATCAGAGTGCAGGATAGGGGCTGTAGAACACTAAGGAATGTAAGGATATCACTGTAGAAAACCACAGTTTCCTACACCATATCCTTCAATAATCTGCTTCTACTCACTGTCTTCTGTCTGATGACAACAAAGAGTATACTGTGAAAGAGTTTGCCAACATAACTGGCTTCCCAGAAGGTGGGCATTACATTTATTTTTGACTCCTTTGATGCTGTCTTCAACATACTAAGGAGGTAATGTTATAATCAACCCCTATTTCTTTTTTCCTCTCACATACTTTAATTACATACAGATGGGTATCAGTTCCAACCGGAATGTTTCTTTCTTTTCATTGCTGACTGAGATATCACATCACCATATTCCATCATATTTAATATGATTTCATTTGCTTCATCAGTGACATCTGGCTCTAAATCCTCTGTATACATGTATACATTGTGCTTGTCTCACCTTGTACTCTTCAAGCTGGACCTCCCCTTTGTACATATATTTCTATGTTTCAATACATTGGGTCTTGCACCACTCTTGAACTGCTCCATTTCCCTGACTCTCTGAGACTTTGTTGTACTCTTGAGGCAACACTGTTCATTGAATCTTCTTTGAACCTCTGTGACATTAGATTTTAGAGCCCTCAAACTCCTTTGATGTTAGATCATTGGGATAAGCAAGCAGAATGCCTTGTTCACCTTGAACCCTTGACCCTAGACCTGCCTGAGCAGTTGTAACTTGACCTCAGTTCAAGATAAGCATAACAAAACTTATACAATCAATTATAACATGTATCACAAGAACCTGATCCACTATATACTGACAATCAATGCACTATTTCCATAGAAAAGAATGTGCAGTTTTAAAAATGCTGGAAGTACTTCAACTTGCAGTGCTTGCACCTTCAGAACCAAATTTGGGACAGAAATCTCAATCTAATCTACTTCCCAATGGACAACATACCTGCAAACTTGCTAACAAAGGCACTGCCATCTGGAAGATATTTCCAGCATGCCAATAGTCTCAGCTTACATATCACTGGTTTGAAGAAGAGTATTGAATATCAAGCCAGTGACAAGCTGAGCTAAGTCAGATCTGTACAGTCTGTATGAGCAATACAGTACTATTGTTACAATTGGCCTCTATTCTTTCTCCTGTCACATGTTCACTTATATACACATGGGCATTAGTTTCAACTTTGACATTTATTTCTTTCCATTGCTGACTTGTGTACCATGACTCATCATTTCAGCATGTTGCATACAATTCCATTTGCTTCATCAGCAACTCCTTCTATACATACACAGAACACTCTCAGATATGTATATGTACTATACTTGCATTGTCATGTATTTCCCCAGCTAGACCTTCTCTTTGTGAAGCTCAATACACTCTGGTCTTGCTTTCTTTAATTCCTCTGCCCCTTAACTCTCTGAGACATCAATGTGCTCTTGAGAAAACACCATTTACAGTGAACATCTTGAACCTCAGTGACAATTGATTGCTGAGTTCTTGAACCTCTTTAACATTAGATCATGGAGCTGAGAAAAGAGAATGCCTTATTTATCTAGAATCCTTGAACTCTCATCCTGGAATAGCCTGCCCTGTTTCCTTCAAATCTCTAACCATAGGCCCACCTTAGAGCCATGCCTTGACCTCTACCCAAGGCAAGCATAACAAAATGTCTAGCTTTCCCTTGAATGGCTATTGCATGATAAGCCACCATTCCCCCATGACCTCCATTGATACTCATTAGCAGTTACTTTCCAATGAGCCCTCTAACTCTGAGTCACCTCCACATAATCAGACCCCCTCTGAAGATGATGATCTATACCTTTCCACCAAGGAGAATACAAAAGTCACCATCAACCTAGCCCACTGACTCTATCACTCTGCATCCATCCCCCAGATGCTAACTCCCCCATCATTAACATCTTTACCACAATCTGGCAGAAATTTCTTTCCTCTTGACACTCCAAACCCACAGAATCCACAGAATCCACAGAACCAACTGACCTCCCTTGTAACCATGTCTTCAAAACCAAGTGAACTGAGACTCAACCCTCCAACCTCCTTCAATTACAACACTGCAAACTCCAAAGAATGGCTGGACACTGTCCACACCTACCTTCTTGTAAACTTTAAAACCTGTAAGACTAACAACTGTGAGGTCACCTTTTTTCTCTTAAACATGACCCTCAGATTTTCCAGAGCCTGGGTGATGATCATCAGAAAGAAGAATGTAGCAATAAAAAGCTTTGGCAAGTGGCCTAACTTTTTAGAACAGTCTAAGAAATATTTTATCAGAGAGGATGAAGCCACCAATGCCCTCATATTGTTGTTATCTGCCCACATGATGAAAGACAAAAAGGAATGCTGAGTTTCAATACTACACCACAAGGACCTCAGCTAATGACAGCATTCTGATCTCATTTTGCCAATTGGCCATCACATCCCCCTCAGCTTCCAAATCCTCTTTATGGAGGAAATTTCTGAAACCACCAATGGATGGTACACACACACAATCTCCTTCCAGAATGAGAGAGAGCAAACATTGGCATCAAAGCCTACAGAAGAAAGATGAAAACTCCTTTCTCTTTCCAAACTCCCCATCATTCAAACCATCACATCATTCCATTGCCATGGATGTTGACACCATCTCTGGAAATCCACTGAAATTTACCACAGAAGAAAGAGAATACTGCAGAAAGAAAGAACTCTGCTTTCACTGTAGAAAACCCAGACCCATGTCTAACTGATACCTCACATATGACTTATCAAAACCTTCCATCAAAAAGGTAATGAAGAAAGAGCCTAATGACCTCCTCACACTAAAGAAGCACAATGAAGATGACAAATAAGTGGTTGAAAAGGTGACCACATTTTATTCCTCAGATTTTTAGAATAGAGGCCTGGGTTGATGCCAACCCCCTCCATTCCAGTGTGTGCTCCTGTAACTGGATCTCATATGATGAAATTGATATGAATCAGAACCAATTAAGGCTCTAGACCACTTTAACTAGTCAAGGAGTGAAATGAATCAATGCCATAGGTGCTGAGATGAACATCAAGAGAACAAGATTGCCCTGTGGCAGCTGTCTTCTTGTCCATTATATACAATTGTACATGTATGTATCTATTATACTCTAATCTAGATATCCATGAGGGTTACATGAGGGTATGGTGTGGAAAAGGCATGGTGTGAAAGAATGAAAGATCATATATGACTAGAGTAAGAGTATAAGATAATATCAGGGTTATGAGCAATACATGGAAAACATATGAACATTCTATAAAGGTCTGAAATACATACAATGATATACAATTTGAATGAAAAGGGTTTGCATGATCAATACAGAGTTTTAAAGATAAAATACAAAGTTCCAGTCAGATTCTCACACTCCCAATTCACTTCTGATTCTGAGACTGTTCTGATATTCCCATGCTTTCAGAATGCTGCTGAGATTCAAGTTCAGAAACATCCCTTTCAGTGCTTCCAATGTGTCAAACATTCTAACTGTAGTCAGAAGTATTGAAAGGGTGTGGAAGTGACTGTAATAGAAATCTACACAAATTCCTGTTGAACTCATCACACCATTACACACACTGAAAACCATCAAAGCCTGTGCCCTGATTAATAGTGGTGTGGACATTAATTGCATCGACTGGAAATTCATTCACAAAAACAAACATGCCACTGCCAACCTTGACAAACCCTTCCTTGTCTGCAACTTTGACCTGTCTGCAAATAAGAAAGGCAAGGTGTCCTTCTCTATCACACTCTTTGTCAACATCAAAGGGGCTGCCAAGAAGGCCCTCTTCTGCTATTGATGGCAGAATGTCATCCTTGGGTCACCCTGGCTTGAGGTGGTAAACCTCCTCATTGACTGGTCTAGACAGACCAGCACCATTTCTGAAACTCTTGATGAGTTGAAGGATCTGTATCAATCCCATGTCACCAATCTCAAGCAGCACAGCTATTACTACCACACTCCTGCCTTAAAAAAACCATGGTTGACTGCATTTATGACAAGCAGCTTTTGAACTATCTCAGAAAGAAATATGAATTAAAATAACTCTACTTGGCAAAGAAATTTACTGAGCTGTCTACTTTGGCTGACACTTTGCTACTCTGGATTTCAAAGCCTATACAAGATTTTAAACAAAGTCATCACTGCCACTAAATTCATGGCTGCTGCTGACAGAATCAAGATCAAAGCTACTCTGCTCTCCAAATATGCAGAATTTGCTGAAGTCTTCAGAAAGGGAGCCTCTGACAATGTACCCCTATTGCTGCCCTATTACTATGAAATCCACCTTGATGACTTCTTTGTCTCAAAAGTTGAAAAGGCCTACCCATTGTCCCCAGACAAGAGGAAAGATACCAAAGAATTCATTTGGGAAAACCTTGATTGCAGAAAAGTCTGCACCTCAAATCCCTCCAAGCATTTCCATTTTTCCTTGTCAAAAAGAAGGACAGCAAACTTCGCCCATGCCAAGACTATTGCTATCGAAATGAACACACCATTAAGGATGCATACCCTCCATCTTTGATCTCAGATCTTGTTGATAAAGTCAAAGACACCAAGGTCTTCACCAAGTTCAATGTTCATTGAGGACACAATAATCCCAGGATTAAAGATAGTAACCAATGAAAGGCTGCCTTCATTACCCACAATGGCCTCTTTGAATTCCCTGTTATGTTTTTTGGCCTCATGAAATCCTCTGTAATGTGCCAATGATTCATGAATAATTCATTTTGAAATATAATTGCTGAAGAACAGCTCAATATCTACATGAACAACCTTCTCATTTTCTTTCCTGACTCTGAAATTTACTGAAGCACAAACCAAGTGTGTCATCTGGAGAATAAAGGAACTTGACTTTCACTTGAAACTATAAAAATGCATGTTCACTGCCACTGAGATAAAATGCTTCAGGATGATTGTTAAACCCTGATAGATTGCCATGGATCCATCAAGCTTGATGGAATTGCCTTCTGGCCAATCCCATGAAAGTCAAAGACATCCAGTCTTTCCTTGGATTCACCAACTTCAACTGACAATTCATCCTGAACTATTCCTCATTTACATGCCTTCTGACAGACCTGATTAAGAAGAACCTTGCATGGTGTTGGACTTCTGCATGCCAGATATCCTTTGATAAGCTAAAGGCACTATTTCTTACAAAGCTGATGCTCCATCTCCCCAACACCTCCCACCCTTTTGCCATTGCCACCAACACCTTCAAATATTGCACTAGGGCAATTCTTCTTCAAATGATGCCAACAGAACTGGTATCCTTGTTTGTACCTCTCCTACTTGTTCTTCTCTTCTGAGAGAAACTATGACATTTACAATCATGAACTTCTTACAATCATCCATGCCCTAAAAAGCCTGGATACAATACTCTCGGGCTTACCCTTTCCAGGCCATAAAAACCATATGTATTTTGATCAGCCTCAGAAGCTGAACTGCTGGCAAGCCCACTGGCTTCTTGATATCGCTGACTGTAACCTGAAAATGGTTTATGTTCTGTGCTTTCAATTTGCTGCACTCAATGCCCTATTTCACTGTCCCAACCTCATAATCACTGAAGAAGATAACAAAGAAACTGCCCTTCTCTCTAACTTCCTCTTTGTCAACTTTATCAACTTTTCCCTTGCTGGGAAACTCACTTCATCCTCTGCCTCTGATTCTCTTATCCTCCGTGCTCTTCAAGCCCTGTGAGGAGAAGTCCCTCCTGCATTTTGTTTCTGCCTCTCCAATTGGTCATATACTGATAGAGTCTTATCCTACAAAGAACATCTGTATCTATTTACTGCCCTATGATGACCTTCAATATGACATTCTTTGCTGCCATGAATACAACACTGCCAGCCACACCAGATACTTGTCAACTTGTCAACTTATTTTCACTGAATTTGCCAACAAAATAAGGCAAACACACACCCCACCACCCTTCCACTCATCCCAATCAAAATCTCTTGCACCTGGCCATTCCAACAGATCTCATATGATTTGATCACAGACCTCCCCATCTTCTCTGGCTTTGATTCCCTGTTGGTTATGATTAACCATGAACTTACTAAGGGAGTAATTCTTTGCCCCATCAAGAAAACCATCATTGCCAAGGGTGTAGCAAACCTCTTTCTCCACAAATTTTTCCTCAGATTTGGCCACGATAAGATAATTTTCAACTGGGGCCCAAAGTTTAGCTTATCATTCACTAAGGAACTGGGTCACCTCCTGGACTATGACCTATCCTGGTCTACCATTTATCATTTCCTGATGGGGAAACTGTTATGCTTACCTTGGGTAGAGGACAAGCGTAGCCCCTAAGAAGGATCTAGGATACTAAGACAGAGGAGAGCAGGGCAAGCTGTTCTATGAGAACATAGGACAAAGGTTCAAGATGAACAAGGCATTCTTCTTGCTCTATCTCAATGATCAAACATTGAAGAGAACTGAGGACTCTGTGATTTAACATTGCTGAGGGAGAAGGGGTTCACTAAACAGCATAGCCCTAAGAGTGCTACAAAGTCTCAGAGAGCTAAAAGGTTCCCAATGAGGGACTACAGACAAGGGATGGGGCTAAGACCCAGTATATTGAGGTACACAAAGGGAAGGTCTAGCTTGGGGAATACAAGTACAGACAAGCAAGGTTTATATAGGCATAGGATGAGTTCAGGGTAGGTATGGAAGGAGTTACTGACAGAGCAAATGGAATCACATGGAATGCAATGAAAATGGATGAGAAGTCATGGTATCATAGTCAGCAATGAAAAGAAAAGAACATCCAGGTTGGGACTTATATCCATGTGTATGTAAAAGACACATGATTAGAGAAAAAAGGGGCCGATTGTAATGGAAACCAAACAAATCAACCAGGAAGTTGTGATCTCCCTTCATATCTACTGTGGCACAAAAACTGATTTCTAGGTGGACCAGATTACCCAACTCAAATTTGCACACAATCACCCCCACTCTGTCACCAGCAAATTGCCATTCTACCTTATAATGGACTATGAAGTCTGTGCCCTTTTCACAGTCCTTTCTAGTCAAAATCTTCCTGCTATCAACATTCATCTAAAATCTCTTTCTGCTGTGGAAAACCCATGTTATTCTGTGTAAAACTGTTATTTTCTAATCCTTCAGTACTTGTCACAGTGCAGGTCCCATTTCTGAGCAAGCTGAATGACATCCCAAGCAACATACATCCAACCTGTCCTGTCAGTCCATCCTAAGCACCCTGAATCTGAGTTATTGGGTCCAGCTTCATCTCTTTTGTATTAGTTTCTATTCAAAAGACCACAGATTTACCTGGGTCCACCATACTTAATGTCATTTGTACTATATACCATTGTCATCATCAAGGCATTTCATTACTGTACTATATATAGTTCATCATTCTAATATGTACAAAGTCTTGGGTTTTTCCAGACTGTAACTTTGTATCTCAGACTTCAGTTCATATCAAATTCCACCTTTTTCTGATCGCAAGTCCAGTTTTTCTAAGTATCAAAACAGGCAATTTCATCTTGTCCTGAGCCAGGTCAAGTCCTTTAGCCCAGAAGTCAGATCTTAGCTCTACCAAATGGGAAGGTCTGACTCACATTTTTTTAAGCTCTAACAGTGCATGGTTATTCTTCCTCTAGTCTCTTGAATCCCTTTTTATTGTATATACTGCTTGCAACCCCATACTTACACTTCTAGAAAACCCATTCTGGGCTTTCTAGCATCTTTACACTACAATGAGAGATGAAGCCCTTGATACCCATGAACTCTATGCCCACAGTCTCTGCCAGAAACTCTCCAGCAATGACTACCTCATTCCAATGGCAAAAAGACTTGTTGTCTTCCACTTCAACATCCTGTCTCTACTGTGCTCCCTCTATGGCATGTACCTGCAGACACAACATCTCTCTCTGATGGCAGAAGATTTTATCACTCCGGACACCATCGCCTTAGTGGCTGCTTACATCAGCCAATGCCTCAGAGATATCCAGAATGAAATGCAGGGACTTTTTTTAACAATGATGCATCAGATGGAGATGGGTGATCTGTTAAGGAATATCAACCATTATCTCAGGGAATTGGTCAAAGGTAGAAATCAATACATTCTCCCTACATTCTTCATATCTCTAAGCCATGCAGAGCTTACCACCATGAAATGTGCAGAAGCCCACTGGACTGAAAATACATGCAGAAACCACCCCTTCTCTATCTCACCCACAGTACCATGAAACTTGCAATTATTCCCATCCCCTAGAATACCAGCAGGTCAAGTGCTGTTACTATGTCTGTCCTGTCTGCCATAGAACCTCTCCTGCTCACTTTCAGATTTACTACCCATTTTATCAGTGCCTACTGACCCCAGCTTCATTGAGCTCTCCACCCTTCTCTCACAGTTTCAGAGGCTCCTCATCTAGCTGATGTGGCACTGCATAGATCTCTCAGCACCAGTATCCTCTCACACCTGATGTGACATGTTTAGACATCCTCACCCAGTCTGCCTGCCTGGATGATCTGCCTCCCCTCACCATCTTTCATTTGATGATGACAAAGAATACACTGAAAAGAGATTGGCCAACATGAGTGGCTCCTCTGGAGAAGGGTGATGCATTGATTTATAGTCAACATATATAAAGGCTTTGTATCATGTACATAGATACAGAACAAGCCAGTGACACTAAGGAGACCATTTTTGTATCATACTCACAAACAGCCCAACGGTCCAACAGTCTTGACGCCTCCTGCAGTAGAGATAGAGGGTGTGTACCAATATCCTCACTCACTGAGTGTCTATGCAAGTACATTTCGCTTTGCATGACAAGGTTTATACCATCCTGCTCACTGGAAGCTATTGTGGATCATGAATCAGCATTCCATCGAGCTTCAAGTCGGTCATTTATTCTGGCATTTAGCAGTGATAACTTGCTGGTCAGATCAATTACAAGAATGATATCCTTTCCTCCACAGAGGCTAACTCCTATCTCAGACTATTTCCCCAGGCTAGGAATCCGAGGTTTGAGATGAAATCAAGTCGTGAAATGGACTGCAGTACGTTAGGTTATCGGGCTCCTGCCCATCAGAGGGCATCAGTGTTGCTGTGTTTTACCGGTGCAGTTATGACTCACTCTTATGCAGCACAGCAGGGAGGTTCCTATATTACTGACTCTGCACCATGGCCTCCCCGAATAAGTCACAAGACTTTCATAGCAGCCCAAGGTAATCTGCACGAGCTGTTGTTAGCCCGGATATTCCGATTTATGAAAGACGGGGAAATCTCACTTGTGGGTGGTCTATATCCCAGGGTCCCATTACACTGGGAGGGTGACAACACATGGAATATCCGTACAGGTTGCAATTTATTGAATGCCTCGGAGTCGGGTCTGGAGGCAGAGGACCGTGAAAGGGCTTGCATATTGCCGAATTCGTGTATTCACCATCAATACAGCACTGAAGATATGGCTTCTCAATGTTTCGTCTGCACGCCCTGGAGAAGTTCGATGCGTCTTTCCTTATTTTCCTGCAGCCGTAGGTCAACTGGATGGATGTCGATCATTGGAACATCCCAAATTATGCAAGGGCACTCACGATGCCTTGTGGTACCAATTCCGAATACGTTCGTAAGGGATGGAAATACGGACAGCAATATGGGTCTCCGTAGGATTGACAATAATTCCCTGAACGATCGCCAAGTTGGCCTGCGGAAACAACTGCAACAATGGCACCGATGTGTAAAAGAGAAGAACGGAGATGCATGATATATGCGTTGTGTCGAATCCGTGGGTCGAGGAGAAAATGAAATCCTTCCAGAGAGTAGCATCTGCCCTTTATAAGACCCAATGTAAGTCATTGCTGCCGCCCGCTTATTCTGTGACACGGGCGCATTCACGCATAATATGCGGTAACACTGGAACCCCGGAAACTCCTTGCAGAAGTTCTCCAGTTGGGGATGAGAGCCTAAGCTATGGACATCTGGGGAGATGGTCCAGGACATGAAGTACTCCCGGCATGACAACAGGGTTTGAAGTCGGATGCAACAAAAGTGGAACAGGTAGTTACTAATAGTCCCAGTGGAATTAGGACGATCGGAAGATCTAGGGTCTTAATTGGTAGACAGCGCGTTTACGACAGGTAGTACATACGGAGGTAGTGTTGTGCAAGGCCCGGCTTGGCTCTCCAGAGAAGCCACGGCTTAGGCTCGGCTTTTGGCGGCTCAGGCTTACACCTCGGGGACGATCAGATAAGTCTGGACAACTTAGCACAGACATAGCTATAAACAAATTCTGCCTTAGAAAAAGTGAAAGTTCTCAGCAAATAGTTTACAATGTATTGGAAATATTTGTTTAGATATATTGGCACTACTCACCTCTGAAGGAGGAAGAACAAGCTGGGCAGATTTATTTAGAACAGTAAGGATGGGTATGTCCTGCCAACATATTAAATTATGTATTCAGAATAACCTTTAGACTCTGTTACCACTACACAGTCAAGATATGGATCTAGAATATGTTGATTCTGTTGAGATTTTGTGAATCATACAGGTCTTGTGTGCTGTTAATACAGGTAGACCATAGTGAACTACACTATTCATGTCACTAAAGATATAGGTCAAACCTAATAGAAGATTAATTAAAGTGTAATCATATTACACTTCTGAAGGATTAACCACATGACAATCTAGATGCAGACTTCATGACTCAGCTATAATGTCATCAGTCTGGAGGTTTCTTAGCTCCACAACTGCTGTGCTGGATCAACCTAGATTTTGCCCCAGTTATTTCAAATATGTGAAGCACCATGACAGATCCTGTGATGTCACTCTGATACCATTGACCTTGTTTTAGATATATCACATGCAAGAGGTTCCTGAATGTATTTAAAGGTGATAATCACTGTGATATAATAATAATGAGATTCAATTTCCCTCAAGATCAAGCTTCTAAGCAGCTTACAAGGGTTGATCTCACCAATCTCAACTAACTCAAACTTGGTCATAAGAACTTTCATCTCTGTCTCAAGTATCCTTGGATCAGCTCTCTCTTCTCTGCTCTTGCAACAGGAGTACCCCTGTACCCTCCTGTTAGGTTATAAGCCCCATCTAGGCATAGTAGAAAAGCAGACTTTTATCTTTTGAAATATTTCATCATGCCTCCTGCTTCTGCCTCATGGAGAGATGTAGTTCTTGTTCTTGGATTCTTTGATGCTCTTTCCATCCTTATAGCATACTTTTGTATTGCTTTGAGACAAGCCTACAGAATAACTGAGAGGTTTTCTGAATTCCAATGGAGAGATATCACCTATATCTTAAACAACTCCACTGATGATAAACACTGGTTTCTGTTCTACACTGCTATCTTTGAAGGTCCATAGAATGAGACTAGAGCACATCAGTGAAGAGTCTAATCTTCCATCAAGTCGTAGATCTTCAAACCCTGGTTTTAAAATTTCTAAGACTTTAATTAATCAACAAGAAATTCCAAAACACCTTCTGAATATCTGCAAACATCCAGTGGTTCAAATCCTTCTAGATCTCAAAATTCTGGTTTCAATCCATTACATCATTCCCATTATTCTCCTACTACCTTCATACCCATTCTTGTTCAGGCCATACAGAATGTCTTAGCAGAGCAAGCACAGAACTTACAACAACAGGCAGGGTTGCTGGAAGTCTTGCTTCAAAGTTCTCCAAGACTTGAGTCACCATCTTTGCAACAATCTTCTATCTCTGCTATATCTGCTCCAACGCTTCCTCCTGAAGAAGACCTTTTTGATGGACCTGAAGATTTCAAAATTTCCTCAGTTTGGGAAGTTTCCCAGAAGAGTTCAATATAAGGCTTATCAACTGGGACCTGGGTGTCAGAAAAGATGCTTCTATCAATACTTGCAGATTAATTCCCATTCCGGGAAAAGGAAAAGCCATCTGTTTATCAGATTTGGTATTTCCTGGAGTTTTGCTTTATGATTCTTGTATCTGATATACTATCCTCTTGAAAGGATGACAAGCTCACTGCTGTTACTTTAATGAAAAGATCCTGATTGTCAGAAGATCTACAGAAGATCCTTTTGATCTCTACAATACTGAACCACTCTATCAAGTGGTCAATACCAGTGATGTCACAGAGGTACATCCAGGAGTGTCAAAGAAGTCAGCTTGCATGTAATGCAATTGCTACTTTCTGAGAGGGAAAGCTCACATCCGCACTGGAAATGATAATCAAATTGTTCAAAAAAGGGGTCCTCAGAACACTTTATTAGCCCAACAAGGCTCACCCTTCTTCAATATCCCAGAACTCCTTTTCACTTACCTCAATCAACAGTACCTCATACTAAATTACTATGCTGAACTTTCTTTTCTATATTCATCATCCTTCTGTCCTCTTCAGCTCCCATCATTTTTTCCCAGACATCCTGAACTTCCACCTGGAAGCATCCCCAGTTCTTCCATGTCTTCATCTCATGAATGATGGGATCCTTATGGATCTCAATCTATGCCCTTTTTTGAGCCTTTCAGATCAAGAGATAACCAATCACAGGGAATTCCAACATCTAATGTACCTGAGGCAATGGCAAGTGGCTGATATTGAAGAAGAAAATGTTTTCAAAATGGAAGAAGAGTGGGTCCAGCCAGATCTGGATCAACCACCATTTCTTCAACAATATTACTGGATTAATCTCCATGGACAGGTCCATTTCCAAGTTCCTCTGACCCCAGTTGAACTCCCTCTTTACCTTCACCTGGACTACATCTGATTTAGATTTTGACACAGAAGGGACTACCTGATGCTCCCATATCTGAAGATATATTCATTTTCTTGTTCTTCCATCCAACTGGAGAGTGTCAACTTTCTGACTTGGAGGCTGGTTTATTCAGTCAAGCTCCAATGGATGAAAATCAGAGGGATGTTGAAGCACCAGAATGAGATCAACAGCTATACCTATAACAAGGAATTTGTAGCAGATATCTACAAAGGAGCAGGTTGGGCATTTCAAGTTCAGTCTTATTGTCAAACAAGGCAAATATGAGCTCACTGGTTTGAGTTTGAGGCCATTCAACACAATCACTGCAATCTCAGTTGAAATATACACCTCCTTCAATTTCTTCATTTAACTGGAGAATCACTGGATATGATGAGAAAATTATGATGCAGGAAATGACACTGGTCATCATGGACCATCACCTTCACCTTCACTGGTGATCTCTTCCCTCTTCCAGGCCTCTTATCGCCCTTCAAAGACACTTGATATATGATACTGATGAAGAATGTCAGCACATTTAAAAGAGCTTTGAAGATGCAACCCTGGAAGGATGTCTTGGAAGAGATTATAGAAGACTATGACAAAGAAGAGCTGCAATCATTGGAGAAGAAAAACAGAGGCATTTCAGGATGGTTTTATGACAATTCTTCCCTTTGCATAAACATTTCTCTCTCCTGGCCTCTCCATCTTGCTTATGTCCTTTTTCATGCTCTTTCAACTTTGATGAACCTTTCAGAAGTTTTCTCAAACTATCTGTCTACTTCCGTCAAATCTTCTCTATTTCTTATGTCAGTTGTTCTGTTCAAAATATCTTGATTCAGCCTGGGATTTTTTCTGATAATGTATTGTCAAATCCACATTTCTTTGCAGAGACCTACTATACAAGTTTAGAAGCAATATCATTGAGACTAATGCCAAAATGATATTGAGTTACAAAAACATCTGATGACATGGCTCAATCAAGATATAAAGAACTCAGGGCAGGAGGGTGAAAATTGAGGAAAGATCAAGAACCAAAGCAGAAAAGAAGAAAAAAGGCTCAGAGAAGACAAAGCTTAAGCTCAGGGGAATAGTCTGTTGCAGAAGTCAAAGAACACCTACTTAACAGGAGGGTACATGGGTACTCCTGTTTCATAGAGCAGAGAAGAGAGTGGTGAGCTGAGGATACTCATCAAGACAGAGAACAAAATTCTTGTGACCAAGTTTGGATTAGTTGAGATTGATGAGATCAACTCTTGTGAGCTTCTTAGAAGCTTGATCTCAAGGAGAAATAAATCTCATTGTTATTACATCATGGCACTTATCACCTTTAAATACATTCAGGAACCTGTATGTATCTATGTGTGATGTATCTAAACAAGATTGATGATGTCAGAATGACATCACATGATGTGTCATGCTGCTTCACATATTTGAAATAAGTGGGGCTGAATCTAGGTTGATCCTTCAGAAGTGTAATATGATTACACATTAATTAATCTTCTATTAGGTTTGACCTCTATTCCTAGTAACATGAATAGTGTGGTATCACTATGGTCTGCCTGTATTAACAGAGCACAAGACCTAGTATTTGATTCACAGAATCTCAACATTCTTCCTCACTAGAATGTTATGTACTTGAAGGATATGGAATGAGTTTTAAAGCCTTTATGTTTTCTTGAAACTTGAAATTTTCCAGATTCTTGGTGAAGATATCTGCAAATTGTTTTGTAGTTTTGACATAGAATAGTTCCACTTCTTTAAACTATGACTTCTCAGGTGTAATGGTCATCCTTTCTGACATGTTGTGTGACCTTCCTGTACAGGATTTGATGTCAAAAATGTAGTACCTTGATTGTCCACATATATAGAGAGAAATTGGCTTGAGTGGAAAACCTAGTTCTTCAAATAGGATTCTCATCCAAACTATTTGTTTTGCCACTTCTGTCATTCTATAGTATTCTGCTTCTGTAGATGAGAGTATAACACATTTTGTTGCCTTGAGGGCCATGAGATCATTTCATTTCCTAGGAATATAGCATATCCAGTAGTGGATCTTGATGTTTCTACATCTCCAGCCCAATCCATGTCAGAATATGCTATAAGATCATTTTGAGGACCATTTTCAAAGTATTTAATGCATAGTTTCTTTATTAAAGAAACATAGCAAACTATCCAGATCACCTTCTGCAGATGTTATTCTATTGGATTTGCAGAGAACTGTGACATTTTGATTACTGCAAATGCAATGTCTGGTCTTGTTCCAAGCATTAGAAAGAGGAGTGAGTCTATTATTGATTGAAAAAGGCTTTGAATCTTTGGATCAGATTTTTCCTGTGTAGATGGAGTAGGATTATATCCTGAGGGTAAAGGCATTGGAGCTGCTTTGCGGTTCCCTTGACCAAAATACTTGATGACTATTTCAGCATAGGGTATTTGATCAAAGACAAGAGTTTGCTTGATTCAATCTCTTGTTATCCTCATGGATAAGTATTCCTTTGCATCACCAAGATCTTTGCATTCCTGTCTCTTCATGATTCTTTTCTTTGAGGATTAGTATTCTATCACTACCAATGAAAAGTGCATTATCAACATATATCATGATGATGATTAGAATCTTTCCTTTTTTTCTTTATGTAAACTCCAGTGTCAGCATATAGTCTTTGATAGCTGAATTTGACAAGAGAAGCATGAAGTGCCTTGTTCCATTGAAGCACAGCTTGCTTTATTTCATATATGGTTTATTTAATAGACAGAATTTTGAGAGATTTCTTGAATCTATGGAGCCTTCTGGTTGCATTATGTAGATCTTTTCATCAAGATCTCCATGTAGAAATGCTGTTTTGACATCTATTGACATCTAGAGCTGATATTTCCCAATCATGTAGCACTGCTAAAGCTAGAAGAAACCTGACTGTCTCAAATCAAGTAACAGGTGAAAAGGTGTCTTCATAGTGCACACTGAAGATTTGTGTGAAGAATTTTGCAGTGTATCTTTCTTTGACACAGTTGCCTGTTCTGATAGCAAAAACACATCTCCCTTTCAATGGTTGATGGTCCCTGGGCAAATCTACAAGCTTCTAGACTTTTCTGTCATGTAGAGATTTCATTTCAGCTTCACATGCAGCCTGCCATGCTTCCTGCTATTCTTGTGGTAGCTTGGATATGTCTTTGTAGTACATTGGCACTTTACAGCCAGCAGATGCTGTTACTACTGCTGCTAGTAATCTATTTATCCAACCTTGTGACATAATTTGTCCATCTTGTCTGAAGTTTAACACTTGTTTGACAGAATATTGAGCAACTAATCTGGACATTGGTTCATATAACTGTTTTAATCCTTCTTGGTTGGTTGGTTCTTCCAATCCTTCATCTTGAGCTTGTTATTATTGAACTTACTCATCCTGAATTTGTACATCGTCTTGAATAGGTTAGCATGGCTACATGCCACTTTCTTTGCCTGTCTTCCAACAACCTTTATCATAATTGCCTGAACAGGAGAATTCACCACCTTCTTTCTATTCACCTTTAACCTCTCTACTCACATCACTTTCCAAGGCATCTCAATCCAACATGACTGTCAAGGCCTCAAAATAACAAACTTTTACCTTTCCTACACCAAAACCTCACTCACCAGAGATGACATCAACTGGGCATGTCAAAATAGCCCAGTGGACCCCCACACTTCACTACTAAACCACCTTACCATAAACTGACCCAGCCTTGATGAGCATCTCTTTGTCTATTGCCACAAATTTACCCTGCACTTCCTCACTTGCACAGCCTTTATTCAAACCTTAGATACAGCCTTTCATGTAGCTGGACTCATCACACTCAAGGGACACAGCATCCACACTGGCTCCACTCTCAAGTATCTACATCACAACATACATACCATTTGACATCATGAAAGTCAAAGGCCACTGGGTGGATAATGCCTTCCTAACCTACCTCTGTTAACATCCCCAAATCCTTGCCTCCTACATGCAAGCATCTTCCTTTACATATGAAGCCTTCCTATAATATACCATGCCCCCAATCTGGCAATAACCATGGTTTATATATACATCTCATCCACTACCTACCGCACAGGTCTCATGATCACTTCCTGCATCACTGTCCTCTCCTACTACTTGGAATTACAGCTCACACCTTGTGGGTCAGTCTCCATTGTGGGCTGAAAGGTGATATGCACCTTTGCCCATATCTTCACTATATATCACACTGTAGTTACTCTGTCATTCATTTTACCTCACTAGTAAAACCACCTTCCCATCACATAGCACACCCAGTGCTATCCAAAGAGTGTAACACTATCACTCAGTGAGGCATGAGCAACAACATAGTGTAGTGTCTTCAGACCAGCAATATAAGTGGCACAACTCCCCTCTCATGTCACCACCACCACTGCTTGACCAGACTGCTACTCATTCTTTTCCCATTCCTTTTTGGTTGCTCATGCCTCTCCCCATTACTCATTAATCCCACTCACTTACTTCTCCTCACACCTCCCTGCTGGGGCTCTGAGCATGCAGCCTGACTCTCCATTTACACACCTGTGAGACATCCCCACCCATCCTCACAGCTCATACCTGGCAGGTCAGTCTTCATTTCATGCCCATGCCTTTGTCCAATCTCTTACTACACACACTGTATCATAGTTACTTTCTACATCACCAACAGAACCACCTTCTCTTCACATAGTGCATACAGCACTGTTCAAAAAATATATGCTATACTTCCACTCTGTACATACCTCAGTTTAAATATTGATTTAACTTCCCTCTGAAGCCACTTGAGTTTTGAAGACTCAACTCTGACCTCTGACCTCTGACCTCTGACCTCTGACCTTCAATCTTCTCTCTCTCTCTCTGCGTGTGTGTGTGTGTGTGTGAATGTGACATCACTGAACTCAAGTAAGGGTG
Source organism: Pulveroboletus cf. aberrans (assembly GCA_038094155.1). NCBI lineage: Eukaryota > Fungi > Basidiomycota > Agaricomycetes > Boletales > Boletaceae > Pulveroboletus > Pulveroboletus cf. aberrans. The sequence continues at coordinate 20,721 of JBBPTO010000498.1, forward strand.
CATCACATATGGTGAATCCAAGTCTCCTTTACCCCTTCACAAATCCATCCCCTTCAGAGTTACTTCAGAGTTGTACTTGCCTCCTCTCTGCATAGGTTCAACAGATTGCAAGGACAGTACTCAATGTCATGTATCTGGTGTTTAAATTATACTTCAAATTGAAACTGAGACTGCAGGACTTGCATTTGCATCATGTCAATGTATTTCTGATGCCTTTGGAGCTGAGGGACTTGCCAGGCAATTAGGGCAGTTCTTGAAGCCATGTAAGCACCTATACAGGAATTGCTAGCTCACACTGAATGCAAGAGATAATGCACCAATAACTAGGCAGGCTAGGTGAGGCACTATACAGTGCATACCAGCAAGAGCTATTAGAGGTCTAGAGTAGTGGACAAGGGGTTGTGACTGGGAATGCCACAAGAACTTATCTGAAGTTCTTGAGCTGTCTAATGTATATACATATGTATAGTACAGGAGTTGTTGGATCATGTGTGGTCATGATATTCATGTATGGTAAACATGGAAGGTCACAGAATGTCATTGAAACAACTCAGAACCACTAAAGGCTCTAGGTCACTCAATAGACAATGAGAGAAGAATGAGAAGAATGAGTTGATGACTTTGATGCTGAGGAAACACCAAGAGGACAAGACTGTCCTTTGATGGATTTTATTCAAGCCTTTATATACTACATGTGTGTTTGTATCTATGGTGTACTAATCTAAGATGTCCATGATGTCTGTGCATGTATCTAATATAATAAAGATCAAATGGAAGCTTGGTACAGCCTTGTACATGCCTGATGTGCAAGGCTGTGAAAGAATGGAAGATCATATATAAATAGGTTTAAGGGTGTGGTAAAGGGTAAGGGTAATGGGTAATACATAAGGTAGGCCTCATGGGAAGCCATCCAACGTCACATGACATTCACTGGTTCAAGTGTGACAACACAAAAAAATTACCAACAATTGTGAAACTTACAATAAGAGAAATCTGGTATGCAGAAGTGTTCTAAAGGGGTATAAAAACTTTTCTGTGTGATGGATTTGCTTAGGAGCAAGAATTAAAATTTGTGGTAATTTTTCAGTGTTGTCTGACAGTTGTTAAGTGACAAGACTTCTGTGCCAAAAAGGCCAACGTTGTCAATTGTCACATCACATGAGGTTGGATGCCTTCCCATGAGGCCTACCTTAGAATAATCTAGGAGAGTCTGGAATGCATATGATGTCATACCTTATGCATGGGTAGGGTTGTGGTGTCATGCATAGTGTTTGTGTGTCATAGAGTCTAGGTTTGCATGTAGAGTTTCTAGAGTAATTTTAGTGCATGGAAGCAATGTAGGGCATTCATATATCATAGATTAGATGATTGTAACAGTCATAGGACATTCTGGAAGTAGCATCAGTCAGCACACCAGTTAGTGCATCAGTCAGCATGCCATGTAACCTGTGACTATGACTGTGATGTAAATGTGATGCAACATGTGACATATGACATGAAGTCATGTTATGCCCTTTTAATGTGAAAAGGAATAAGAAAATAGTGAAAAAGTAGAGGAAAAATAGATGTATCATAACACTACATCCCACCTAGAAATTGACTTCCAAGCAATTGAAGAGGAGGCAACAGGTAATGAAGTTTTGATAAGGGCAGAAGCACAGTCTAGTGGCAAAGTCTGTGGAAAGCATGCACAGCTTCTGTGGAGAAAATGGGTTGGCCTGATGGAATTTCCAAACAGCTTCTCTAGCATTTGCCAGGTCTGATTCTGATTTCCAGGTCCTGTCTTTCTTGGCCCATCCTTTTCAATGAACTAGAAATTCTGGTCATTGTTCACAAGGGTGAGAGTCAACAATGTAGTCAATCTCATACTCTTTCTGACCTTCATTTGTGACATGTACCAGAACCTGCTTGTTGGCCAGTTGGCCAGGGAGGCACTAATGGTAGAGTTTAATATGACTTACATTTACTACAGGGTAAATGCATATAGACTTTGAGAGTTTCAGCTACTGCATTATCACCAACATTTTTGGTGATCTTATAGAAATCCAACCATCTCTTCTTTAGCTTTGGAGATTAGTAAGTATTTTATAGATTGAGGTGTGCTATTGACAGCCACCCTCTTTGCCCAACAGTGTAGGCAGGTGCAGTGAACCTGTGCTTGTCTTCCTGGGCCTTCATACAGCCTTGGGATTTCTGTTGCAGCTGGGGCTTTTGCCTCCTTTGATTCAATTCCCATTCATGAATCATAGGGTCTTGTAACCTCAAATGGTAATTACCCTGTGGTACTTTGGCCGAGGTTGTTGTAGTTGAACTGTGCAAGTGCCAACCATTTAGCCTATTCAGTCTGATTTTCTGCAGTGAAGAGCCAAAGGTATTGATGAAGATCTCAGTTAATTCTTTTCATCTGCTCATCAGTTTCAGAATGAAAGGCAGTGGATGACCAGGGTTCAATTTGAAGCATATTTCATAAGTGCTTCATCATCTGTGCTGCAAACTGTGAGCCTCTGTCTGTGATGATGGGGCCATGGATATTCCAAACATGATCCCAGTATAGCCTTGCCATCTCTAGTGCTGTAACTGTTTTGACCATAGGGATAACCTCTACCTCCTTGGAAAATATGTTGACCACCCATCATGGCCACTTGAAAAGATAATAAAGTCTGCAGTGATGTGTTGCCAGGGTCCAGCAAGGATTGAATTTGGTTGCAGTTTTTCTGCAGCAGGGAAGCTTGTTGACCTTATTCTTGCATATCTCTCACATCTGGAGCAGTAGTTCTTGACTTGGGCATGCATTCTGCCCCAAACATAGTACATAGAAGGCATTTCAAAGGTTTTGTCACTGCCACCATGCCCTGTGAGAGTGAAATCATGATAGAGGGACATCACCCTTTGCCATAGGGCATCATCATCTGGTACTCAGATCTTTCCATTGACTTTTATTAGGCCGCTTTCATGCCCCTTGACAAGAAGCTCTTTTCTCACTCTTTCCTGTGCAAGAAGGATATCATCCGACAGATCTTCTTTGGCTGTCTGAATTCTAACATTTGTTCTTCTTAACCTTTCTTCAGGGATAATGACAACTCTCTTGTTGACTTCTTTGACTCCTTTAACACAGTCTGCTCTCCTTGAGAGAGCATCAGTTTTTCCCATCAATGTCCCTGGCTTCTTTACCAACAGGTAGACAAATCTACTGAGGCATTGGGCCCACCTGGCCTGTCTCTAATTTAGATCTGTGACTTCATAAAGCACTTTGGCCAGTCCCAGAAATCATTGTACTTCTTTGACACTGATGGAAACAGGCCATTCAGCAATCCCTTGGCACTTGTCCTCTGCCATAGAAATTCCTTGTTCAGAGACAATCATGTGTTTAATTTATTTCGCTTTGTTAGCTTACATAAGCATACTTACTGAGGACATACAGGTACTTACTATCTACTAATATAAGTGACTTACTAAGGACATACAGAACTTCAAACCAGGCTGAGTCACTGTCTTCAATAGGTTACCTCAGTAAGAGAGGATTAACAGAGTTCTACATCATGCTGAGCATTTCTCCCTTCTTGACTGAGAAGAAACACTTTTTAGGTTTTATACAAAGGTTATGACCTGCTAGCCTTCACAGAACCTCTTCTACCACTTTGTCATGCTCTATCTGATCTCCATTCTTTATGAAAATAAAGGGTTCATCCATATAGATGATACAGACATTTTGCATGTCATAGAAGATGTCATTTATCACGGCCTGAAAAGTACCTGAAAAGTTGCAAAGACTGAAGAACATCACCATGGGTTCAAAGCTTTCTTGGTGGCAGGTAAAGGTGGCTTTCCATTTGTTGCCCTCCTTGATTCTGACACTATTGTGGCCCCACCTTAGGTCCATGTTTGTGAACAATTTGGCCTCTTGAAGCCTGTCAATGAGTTCAGATACAAAGCGCAAAGGAAAGTTGTTCTTCACCACCCATTCATTCCTGTAATATTAATCTTGTGCCATCCACTTCTTTCCATTTTTCTTTGGGACAAAGAACAATTTAGAGGGTTGAACATACCCCTTCTACTGTTCATCAATGAATGCATCTATTTCTTTACACTCTCCTGGAGACATGTTGAAGAGTTTGGCTGTGTGAGATCAAAAGCCTTCCTTTAGATTGATGCAGTGGTCCTGTGTCTTCTGTTCAGGCATCCATTCTGATGCTTTCTTGTAGAAGACATTGTTTATTCTTTCAATATACTATGCAGGGACCAGCTTGTCAATTTCAGGCTCTTTGGCCTCCAGGCTCTCTTTCTTCATAGCCTTGATCTTTGTGTAGGCTTGGAGTACATTCTTGAGTTTCCTTTTCTCAAGGTTATGCACCCATCCTGCCCTGTCTGACAGTAGATGACATTTTGGAGGTTGTTGAATAAGCTTGATAGATTCTTTCTCTCAATCAATCTCCAGGTTATGTTTGGACAGCCAGGAGTACCCCAGAATGAGAGAGGTTTTTCCCAGATTCATCACATCTACCATTATACTTTCTTGATGTCCCTGAAAGCAGTGTGGGTGATGCTACCTGCTGAATTCATGGTTTCTATGCATTGAATACTGGTATGGGGTATTTGAGCTTCCTTCCTTTGATTTGATTTCCCTGAGCTCAATCCCTGTCAATAAATACTCCATGGGCTACATTGTCAAGGAGCACCTTGGTACTTTTCATGTCTGGTTTCTTTTTAGCACCTGCAACCTTCAGATCCAGGTAGATTTTCCTTTGTTCAAGGTTTATCAGATTACAATCCTTTCTCACTTTAGAATGTGTCACCTTGTTGTTATCATTTTTTTGGCCAAATTGATTCCATACTCCCATGCAGCAAGCTTTGCTTGTGAAGTCCTGGTCTTGGTCTTGATTTCTCCCATTGAAGAACTGGTTACTGTTATCTCCTCTGTGCCTTCATCTTTCTGACCTTGTAGAACAGAAAACTGATTGTTCTTGCTGGATGTGGCCTGAGTGCCGAGATTTTTCAGGCAGCATATTCTTTTCTCCAACACTTCTTGTCAGAGTCATATTCATATCTGGAGTAAGCCCTTAATACTTCAACATTCATATTTCTGATGGCTTCTTTGTCAGGATCCTGTTGTGATGTTGTGTGCAATGATAGTGGTTGTGGGCATGACAACCATGTTGTACAGGAGCCTCCTTCTTTTTCAATGATGTACATGTGATGAATCATTGTTGTAGTATTAGCATTGTTTCTGGAGCAATGGAGACAATGTACACCCCCAAAGCAGCTGCAATTGTTGCATTGGTTTCTTGATTTGGAGGATCTACTCATCTGGTGGTCCCCATTGCAGCTGAAGGATTTTAGCTTCCTGATAGCAACCACATCCAAAGCATTACTTCAATGGTATGTGGAATTTCTCCTTTGTGGTGGTATATAGTGCATATGTTTCCCAGCAGTAGCAGTTGTGTCTTGAGTGACAAACTGGAGTGCCTTCATCCATTTTCCAATGGTTGTGATCTCCTTGATATAATCTTGGACCTTTTCCTGACATTTTCCATTCAGAAAGATCTCCTTAAGGATGTATGACCTGATACATAGACCCTTCAAGCCAGCAAATGCCTTCATTGTCTTCAGGGGTCCTTGATTGTAAATGGAATGAAACCTTACAATGAAGTTCTCACTGTGTTCTACATAACAGAGCCTTGCCTGAGGTTGTTCAACTCTGCAATGGCAGCATCTTCATTACATGCCAGAGTAAAATGGTTTCTGAACTCTTCTCAAGTTCATCTATTGTAGGCCAGAGTGCAGGGGTGAGGTCATCAGCATAGGCCTTTCTGATTCAGGTATGCGTCCAAGTGGCTGCATTGTGCTTGTCAGGGCCTCCATTCTTGACACCAATCCTAGATCAGATGGCAAGAGCTACTATCTTGCAGTCTGAGGACAGTTAATTGTTGAGGCCAATGTAGACCTTGATTTTGATCCACCAGTTCTCAAACTCTTTGTAGGCCCCATTGAACAGGCCTGATTCAGCAGCAGCATCTACCTTATTGGAGATTTTCACTTTCATCATGGGCAGAGTCTGTTGAGTAGCATAGCTGTTTAACTGCATCAACAGTTCTTGATAGTGATTTGCTTGCTTGGCATTTTAGGAGCCAAGCTCAGCGACCTGTGCCTGAAGATTTATAATTCCTTCACAAGAGAACATCTATGGAGCACATGATGTGGAAGGAGGAGATGGGAAGGATGACCATAGATCAAGCTAGGCAGTTTGGCAAAGTTTATAGTTCTTCTGGATAGTCACCATCAAAGACCTTCTGTGAGTTTCTTCTGGTTTAGGATACCAGCAAGGAAAGAGTACACAGAGACAGAGAGGGGTGACTTTATCTGAAATCAAGGGAGAGTAAGATAGTGGTTGCCTTGTCAACCAAGTCTCATATGCATATAGGGCATGTGAGGGGGCAAGAACAAAGATAAGTTCTAATGAATCCAACCAGGCACCTATACAGGGGTTACCAGCTCACACTGAATGCAAGAGAGAATGCACAAATAACTAGGCAAGCGGGGTGAGGCACTATACAGTGCATACAAGCAAGGGCTAGTAGAGGCCTAGAGTAGCAAAAAAGGGGTTGTAACTGGAAATGCCACAAGAACTTATCTGGAGTTCTTGGGCTGTCTATTGGCAGGTATATGTATATAGTACAGGAGTTGTCTGATCATATGTGGTCATGATATCCATGTATGGTATCCATGGAAGGTCACAGAATGTCATACAAAATTCTAAAAGCTGCATCAGTCAGTGCATCAGTCAGCATATCAGTCAGAATCAAATGTGGTCTGCACAGAAATCAGAGTAAGTGGTTGAGAGCCAGCAAACCTTCTCTACCAGAATACTTTTGATGATGGCCTCTCAGACATCATAATGATGCTGCTCAACCATACCATTCACATGTGGATTGTAGGAAGATATTTGGATATAGCAGATGCCATACTAGATGGCAAGAATATTGAGAGCCTGCACAAAAGGGAATCTATTGTCAGTAACCAGCTCAGATACAGTGCCCCACCAGCACAGGATGTTTTTAAAAATGAAAGAAGCAATGGTGAATGCATTTTTGGATCATAGCATCCACCACTCTGGATATGCAGTAAGTGCATACCAAGCTTGAACTATATACTTGTATTCACCAGAACATGGCATTAACATAGTGTAGATGTGAATTTTATAAAAGAGTCTGTCAATGGTGAAGATGGTGGGAGAGATATGCAAATCTGGGTCAGTTGAATTTGGCCCTCATGGCAAGTCTTCCTGTACCACTTGACATTGTGCACCAACATGGGCTATCAGAACTGTAGAAGCAACTGGGTCCAGACCATGAAGACATCTTTGCATCCAAGGCTATTGAAGTCTCCTGGATAGTATGTAGTGGCACTCTCAGAGCAAAAAGTTGATGATAACCATGTGGCTCATGATGATACAAAGAGCCATTGAGGATGAAAAAGTGGGTTTCTGAGTAAATAAAGAAAGTGTAGTTTGAGCTGAATAGGTTCAGTGGACAGATACATGTGGTAAGGGACTCTTGAATATGGGCGATTTGAGGCTCTTTAGTGAGAGCCTTAGGAAAATGAGGAATATCTCCCTTCAATGTCTTTCAGAGTTGAGGATGAAACTCCAAATCTGTTAGACTCAGACATGAAGATAAATGTTGTCAAGCATTAGCAAAGGGGAATGATCAACCCAGGATGATAGCTTGACCATTTCACAGTCTGAGCATCTTCAATCTTCCAGCTCCATTTTGGAATCCACTGCAACTATGTCATCATATGCTATTCACAAGGTTTTCAGCCCAATTTCACCACAGCTGACATTCCTAGACCCTCTCTGTGCAGTTTAATGTGTTATCCCATTATCACAAGTTGACATGCCTCTGCTTTCCATTTCTGTTTTGCTGCACAAACCATCCAAAAAAATCAACATGCTTTCTCTTTTCACACTGGCCTTGAAACAACTCAGAACCAGTAAAGGCTCTAGGTCGCTCTACAGACAATGAGGGAGAAAGGGGAAGACTGAGTCGACGACTTTGATACTGAGGAAGCACCAAGAGGACAAGAC
>JBBPTO010000499.1:0-28766 GCA_038094155.1 Pulveroboletus cf. aberrans
CACGCCAGATCCCTCTCAAACTCGCAGGGAATGCCTGATCCTGTCCCCTTCTCACCTTACAACCTTTAGGAATCCTTTAGGGACGAGTACCACTCGTACCCTTCTTTACCTTTTGTCTACCTCGGACTAGTCCGGTGGTTGGCATCACACCCATTTTATTGGACTTTCAGCGGCGGGTGTGTCGCATGTGTGGAGGGGAACTGGGTGGGGCGTCCAGCATTGCCTCGAGCCTGATCGAGGGTGGGGTAAAGGTGGCAATGACGGAGGGGAGTGCGTCCACATCACCAATGCGAGAGTGGCAACGATGGTGGGGAGGGTGTCCGTATGACCAGTGCAAGGTTTGGCAGCAATGGTGGGGAGAACGTCCACGTCACCGGTGTGGGGGGGTGTGGCAATGATGGTGGGGAGAATGTCCGCAGCACCGGTGCGAGGGTGGGCAACGATGGTGGAGAGAGCGTCCACGGCACCGGTGCGAGATTTGGTACAGGCAATGGAGATGGGTAATCCACAGCACCGGTATGGGGTATGGGATGGAGAGGAAGGAGTGGAACGTGAGAGGTGTATCGGGGGGGCTGAATGTTGGGTGGCTTACCAGTCAGTGACACATTTGCTGACTGCGTCGTTGATCTCAAAAGCGAGAGTGTTCATTAGGTTGTCATTGATTTCTGATATGTCGAAGACGCCCGTGTCATGTAGCTTCAGGTCATCATGCCATTGGCGCCTGATTCAGGCTGCACACGTGAGAAGGATGAGATCCCCGTTGGAGGTGTGGTGGATGGGGTGGCTCTCAATCTTCCAGAAGAAAAGGGCTAGGGCGGATACGTGCATTTCAGGCCATTCAGCCTGCTTGATGTGGTGGAGGAAGGAGGTCCGGGCTTGGAGGAACTCTCCAAAGGAGAGGTTCTGGTCGGATCAGGCACACTGCAAGGCCTTGACAGCAGCTACTGGACGCAGTGTTAGCATGTCGTTGTAGCTGGCAATACCGAGGGTGTCGTCAGTGTCTGAGCGTAAGTGTTTTGAAGCGTCACGGCAGCCTTCCAGGGTGAAATACCAGAGCTCTACGAAATCGAAGGCTGCTATTTTCTGCAGGGCATATTGGGAGGGACGTTCGACCAGGACGTTTGGAGGAAGACATCTGGGCGTGAACTCGCTGATCTTGGGTTTCTTCTTGCCAGCAGCAGCGGGTTCATCTGCAGCTCTGGCGTTAGGAGGAGGCACAGGAGGAGATGGCTCACGCGGGGGTCTGCCGTTGTCGGGGTTTGGAGGTAGCAGGATATCAGGATTGCAAGGTTGTGGAGCCTCGTGCTCTCTTTGCGGGGGGCCCTGCTGCCCGTTGGGTTGGTTGGCCTCCCATAAGTCGATGCGGCGATCCCTGTCATCGCGCCAAATCCCGAGAAGGAATTCGATGGTCTGGCCGTGGTCGAGGTGATGCTGTGCCATAACCGCTTCCCGGAGGGGGCGCCAGACTGGGGCCTCGTAGTTGGGGGGCTCCTCGAGGTTAGGGTCTGCCATGGCGAAAAAGGTCGGGGAAGTGAGCTGAAAGTGTGAGGAAAGGAGCGTGGTGCGAGTTAGACGGTGGGGAAGAGGCGGAAGCGTTTGGTGTGCGACCGAAGTTCGAGTTCTGAGGGAGCGCGTCGGACGAGCTAGGTGGGAGTACGACGAAAAGAGAACAGTGCCGAAGATGCCCACGCTCGTCCGAAGACTAAGCGCTACGGCTGTGCTCGTGCCTCGCTGCGCCGTAGAGCAGCACACTGCGCGTTGATCTCATTCCTGCCATCCCCAAACACAGCCTGAGATGGCTCAATTTCATTACCATGAAGATGGGCCGCGCCGGCGCTGCACTAGAAAGGAATCGTAAACGGGGCAGTTCGACCCTGCAAGTGGGAATTCGATCATTCCACGACGATGCTGTGACCGATTTTGACCTCTTTCTGATTGTTCGGACAGTTGATCGTTTCGTCAGTAATCATCACGACAGGGACTATGATGATCTTACGTCGATCGCGACGTGCTCCTTGAAGTAGTGTCTATCCATGATACTCCCATGCACACCTCATAAACGACTCTGATCGTTTACCTTGGGTCCTTCAATGTCTTGTCGTCGCGGAAGCGTTTTCGGGGAGTGACGTCACGGGGATGCCCAAACTAATGTAGGGTGTTTGGCAAGTCGCTCGCATCACGCGCGGTCGTGAGCCAGGTCGTGAGGTCCAAAGTGATCATGATGGTCGCACGGGTGGAGAGCTGTTAGAGTTAGCTTGGTAACGTGACATATCAGATGAACAATACGATGCGTTTTCCCATCTTCGCTTCGTGACCTCACTATGAATGTGGGATGAGAAACAGTCGTACGAGGAACGAGCGAAGAGATTGGTAGGGTGAGTTATACAATCAGAGTCATCGATCTCGTACTGACTGGGCCATGACGATTGCTTTGCCGAAGACGGATGGGACCAGATCCGCGCTTGAAAACAGATGCAGTCCAGATCTTTGGTGGCGAAGGGATCACCAAGACCGAGATAGAACATTTCATAGAACGAATGTCCCCACACGACTTCGTGTTTTCGTGCAGGTAAACCAAGCCTACAGAGAGGCAATGTTTAATTCCGTCTGGGAGGTCGATGTATGGTGTTAGCTTCTCTATGGGCGTTTCGACGTGGTACAGCGAAGTCCATTCTGGGCGACTTGGGAACAAAACAGGTCCTCAAGGACATGCCCAGCAACATCTGACTGTAGGTAGTGGTTTATAGACCTAGAACCAGGAAGCTATATTCTACGTACATCGTCCCAGGATGAATGTCAACTGGCCACCAGGTAATCATCGCCTGAGTCCAAGAGCAGTGGCCGTACTCCCATGTCGTTTCCAACCAAACCATCCGACGACGACGTCTTTTGCAAAAATCTCACCGAAACCCAGCATGACGCCGTTGATGAACGGAAGTAATAGGTTAATAGCAAGCGAGGATAATACGAGTGACAGCCGTGTCCGTGGGGCGACCCTGTTGTCCATGATAGAGGGAAGGGTGGATGGAGGAGCGCGTGTCGGGTTTTGGTCCGCTCTTGTGTGTGAATGCGTGTGCGCTGGCGTGGGTGCGAATGTCGGCTCGAGTGTGGCAGGAGGGTGATTGGGCGATTGCGGTACGGATGCTTCAGGGAAAGACATGGATGGATATGATGAACTGGGCGAATCTGAGAGGTGTTCCCATGGCTGAGATAGGGACCCGGTCTCCGCCTTGCTCTCAGGCATCATGGGCTCCGTCATTGCCTCCACGCTTTCTTCTGGGGGTGGGTGGTGCGGCTCGACATGTTCCACGGAGCTGATGGATGTGACCGAGGCTGCAAGGGAGTGCGCAACGATCTCCGAGGCTGCGGCAGTGGATGCGGTGATGTGTTCACCGAGGTGGTCCCAGGGTTCTGTGGACGGTTGGCCAAGGGCACGACGTTCGGCTTCTTCACGAAAACGGATGGCTTCCCATTTGGCGCGAGTGAGTTCAGCTCGGGTACGGGCAGAGGCGGATTGGGCACGCCATTCGGATACTTGTGCAGAGTAGGTGGACTGCCATGCATCCTCTATGATTGGAGGGGACGAAGGGGTGGGTTCCCGAGAAAGGCCAAGGGCGGGGGCAGATGAAGATGGGGGTGGAGACGGGAGCGAGACCTCAGCGGACTCGAACGGGTGTTCGAGTGCTGCCTATCGAATCATCAGGAAAATTGTGTACTGTTTGGTTCTGGACAGACCTGAAGGAGCTGCTGCTCGTCGGAGGACTGGAGAGGACTTGACTCCGCCATTGTCGACGAAACTCGCTGACCTTTGCAAAGCGCAATCGACGGCATACATTTCTCACGGTTGTGATCACGTGCGAATGAATACATAATCAGGGGTTAATTCGCCCTTTTAGGGAGCCAGGTTCAGCTTGCAGAAAGGAGCACATCGACGTCATCGTTTTACTGACGTCGCGCATGACTCAAATCGAAACTCAGCGGTATATAAACCAGGATGGATAGGGAAACGGCTTTTTCATCCCCCCACTTTGTTCCCTGCACAAATCTAAACTGAAATAGACACACATGGTGAGGCCGTTGGCGCGCTGTTGTTGATCTCGCAACTGACGAGTGTGGCAGGCTGAAACCACCGAACAAACGACAGAACCGTTGTACCAGGCGTGTACCGCCGAAATTGTTGGTCGATCGCAGACTAACGCAGCGATCCACAGAAAGGAGACAAGGTCGAGTACCGACCTGTCGGGGGCGCACATGACACTGTTGCACACAGCGTTGGGGAAATCGTTGGCGTGCACGGGGCTGGCGCGGTGTGTTTTTCCCTATGTTTAGAACGAAGACAATCAATGACCTGATGCGTACATTTTTGCAGGACCTTAGGTATGCCATCAAGAATCAAAATACCGGAAAGACGACTAGTTATCAAGTATGTCGTCGTATATTCCGCCACAAAGTGTTGGCCCGGATGTTGATATGCACTTTAGGAAAAGAACATTGTCAAGAAACGCGAGTAGGGGTGGTCGTCATCCCGTGATGTTTGTAATGGGTGTAAACAAGGTGGTGTGATAACTTGGAGTGAGAGCAGCCCTCGGAACAGCCCGTCTCGAATATTTGAACTATGACTTGGTCAGTGTCACTCGCTAAACTTCTGATTGCGCCCATCAAACCCCCACTCTCGAGAAGGCCCGAAGATAGTGATAGTTGATTCGAACCCATCGAGAAATCATTTGCCCGTGTTTCGCAGGGCCGTCCGATGAACCGCGTCTTCGAGGAAAACATTTGGCTGGCGTAGATTCCTCTGGGATGCCCCAGTATAGAGAATGAAGCCGAGGTCCACCCAGATAACAATAATCGGCGGTACCTTGGCCTATATGATAAGATCATGCAGTCACGGTTGTGTAATGGGACACCCACTACCAACGATGTGCTGGCATCAGCAGGATGGCTAGGTCCTTGTTATGGCAAGACTTTTTTGAAATCACTCTAGCACGAGTGAAAATGGCTGAGATGAACGATGGCTTGATTGATGATCGTACCTATGATCGGGGTAGCTCCGAGTCATCTCCTAGACTCTTCAAGTTGTTGAACAGCGCTCATAGCCCGGATTTGGTCGAGGTCATGATCCCGCGCGTGATGTGGTGTAACGAGTAAGTGGGCTTGCTGTGTAGGTAAGGTTTGGTGCCTGTCCTACTACTAGTAAGCCTGATATATAACTCACCGCAACTCAGCCATGTCATGGACAATTGTCAGTCATGTCCACCCTGTCTCCTGCGTATATCCAGCGGCTAAGGGAGCAGCAAATAAACCAGGCATGTAAAATAATCGAAGAGAGTGTTCGCAGTTATGCTTACTCACTTTTGACCAGTACTGCAGAGGTAGGCGCAACAACTTCGTCTTCTACCGTGTACTCATTTGGTTGCATCATGAGTCGCTCCTTTATCGATATGGGTAAGCACACCATCTGCTGACCAAATCTGAGCTCCCAATGGATAGACAGATACTTGATTACTTCCTCACCTTTGACAAAGAGGTGTGTAGAGTGCGAGCCTATCTGACAGATATGATCATCCTGACACATAGTTTCCCGAGCTACGCCTGCTAACTAGGAATGAAAAATGGGGCATCGCACGTGTGATGTACATTCCCGCTAGATTTCTTCCGATGATAGGCATACCATGCATAATTTATAGTATGTCTACAAAAGCCAATTTTGTCCTCGGAAACAGAATTTCGACCTGCCCTATCTCTAGACCAGGTTGCACCGATTAAATCGCAGACGAAGGTAGGTCGGCACATCTGTCATTGCCCCAGGCCCTCATGCAAAGCAGTGCACCGTGCTTCAAAATTTTGCTGATTGTGAATTCTGAATTTGATAATGATGAACAAGATGCTAAGTTAAGATATTTCAGACGTTCAATTTATATCCATGGTTGCCGCTGAAGGTATGCTAGATACTTGACGAAACGCTAAAGTGCACTTATAGTCATAATCAAGCCCTCCTCCTGATACGAACTATGGCATTATGGAATCATAAAAAGAGCATCTGTCGTCCCCTTATTACCATCTGCTGTGTAAGTTCGAGATCGGTTTGGACTGATAACATGTGCAACATGTTTATTGGAACCCACTAGACTGCCTGCATGATTATGCTCGCTTCTACTGCATACTTGACTTTGATTGAGTCTGACACCGGCGTATGCTCGGACAAAATACTCTCAGCCACGACTTCCGGAGAGGTCACCCTCAATCATCTCAGAGCTGCCTCCTTTTCGACTCTTACCTTTTTTGAGCTTGGTGAGTGGTGGATACAAGGTTTTTTTTTCGAACCCCAGGAGTAACCCACTTTTCTTTGCCAGTCGTGCTCTCTTTGACCCTCTTGCATGCTTATAAATCTAGCCATCCTGGTTTTTGGACTAAGACCACAGTCAGGTCTGCCATCACTCGGGACAATGTGGTGTACACACTGTCTGTGTTTTGTGTGTAATTTCCGAAGTCATGCATGTATACGTTCAAATAAATAACTCTACCAGTGGCATCAGCTGCAAACATCACTGTCTTTCTCTTACCGGTCTGTCTGAAGGGTGCTCACTTTCGTCTAGATACTAATGCGGTTTCACCAGGTCGCGGATGGCATGAGTGGCCTACTCTTAAAGTGAGTTCCTTATCCCACTCTTTCAACCTGCAGGCCTCTCAAGAATCACCGTTGCACAACACATAGTTTTCAAACCGTATTGCACAGTGTGCTCGCCTCGCGTATTCTTTTCAATTTACAAGACGCGTCGTTTCATCAAGGGGACCGCACCATATTTTCATTGTCGCGCATAGAATTCGCCTCGATACCAAGTGATGTGACAGGAGTCATTGACGAATTGGCTTAAAGCCCGAGGGAGGGAATAGGCTTTGTTTCGGAACTTTATCTGCCTCCTGTAATATGTCGAGTTCTGCGAACAAAGATATAACTATTTGCACTGGTATGTCTTGTTCTCATTTGTGGTAAGGACTTCTATCAATGTGTCGTTTCTTCTTCAACGACTCGGAGTGATTTTCAAACGTCCGAGGTAATATATAGTCGCCAGGTCTACCGCAATGAGGACCAGGCATTTGAAGTATCTGTTTTGACTCTTGTAGTACTTTCAGTTAGAGCAGTTCTTATTTAGCTTTTGTCCGAGCGCGACTCATGGGGTCAAAACAGTTCGAAACTTGGTGGCCGTGACTCTTCGTACCTTGTGGGCAACGGCCGGGGTTCATTCAAATGCGTTTCATGCTTCCATGCCTTCGTTGTCAAAGGGCAGCTCACGGTGTCAAACTTTCGTGCATAATTTGGTGATTCAGACTTGGCATTGCCTTTGAACTTGGAAAATGAGTTGGTAACAATCTACTACGTTTTCAAGGTACCATTTTCACTGCGTAGCCTCCTTACCATCCATTGTTTTTGCTAATAATGGAGCGGTTTGGGCTGGCCCGCTGAGCGACACCGCACTGCGGGCCAGAGTAGCTCCGCCGGACCGAAGAGTACGGTAACAAGATTTCCGGGGAAATATTTAGATGCCCTTCAAATGATGTGTGACTTCGGGAATCGTTCAATTCAAGTAGTACTGTAGGTATGGTACAAGCAGTACCCACCCTCGAACCGTTGCCACCGGAGAGAAGTATAATTGAAACAAGGTTTCCTGATGTGACTCATGCTAACTTGATTCTTGAAGGATCGATCCTCGTGCCCTGGAGCGTGGAAAGGGAAGTCAAAGAAGTGGCTGTGGCTCCATATTTCTTCGGCTCCCACCGCGACTGGCACTGGCTTCATCGATATTAATACTTGAAGGTAGGTCAGAATACCGGATATCCACTCATAAAGCAGAGATCTGACATGTGCATCTTCTTTGTGCGTGTTGAAAGTGGGGCGGTCACTGGCACAGTTTAATCCTCCGATACAGACCTTTTGCAGTTCATGCGCCCCCGCAGAGGATTTCCCCCAGTCGGTCACAGATGACATGTCAATCACTCCGCGATTATGACCTCCAGATAATGGCTATTTTCCCGCAACTCGTGACGTCTCGGCGGGAGTCAAAGGCGTAAAATGCAAACTCCTACCAATGATTCAAATTTCGCCGGGGTAAGTGTGAATGTATGTAACCGATCATTTCCGATGGAGTATTCTACGTTGCAGCCCATGAGCATGATCCAAAATACGTCTAGTACACCTCGATCCCGTGCACGATTACCACGTGTATTATCAAAACGTTAGCGATGTGATTTCCGCTCTCACTCGCAACGGTTCGGATAATTGTTATTGTCAACGCACGTCTCATGCCGCCAAAATTCTTCAGTGATGCTCGACAAAAGGGGGTTATTATAATGTATGGCAGGCAGCAAACTTCCAAACAGTTGTCTGGGAGGGTCGGCTTTACGGTCTCATGTCAGGATTATACATAACGAGAGAGTAATTCCTCACTGCGGCCACTTTCATTCCATTCCCTATGGCGCGCGCCTTTCATTCTCCCGAGGAAGCAACCACAGCACCAAATAGTCTTATGAATAACACGATGCTAGCTGCCGTGAGAGAGCCAGAAGGCGGCATAGAAGGTTAGTGTACTGAACTTGGAGCCTAAGATCATACCAATCCCTCAGAACGATTCTTTCTCACCAGTGTTCCCACAGCTCCCTTGGTTTATTCTGTGGATATGGGTGTGTGCTGCTCAATAAACTAATCTTTCTGCTTACAGGCGAACAGGTGCATGCATGCATTCGGTGTATATCAGGGTGAGACCGGAATAGTTTCAATCCCTCTATCCCCGGCCATTTGCAATTTGATCAGCTTCTTATGTCCAACGACACTTTCACAACGAGAGTTCTTCGGCTGTCTCGCAAGTGTATGTAGTTCCCTTTAATCACAGTCCCATCATGCCATTGAACAGATGCGATAGGAAGCTTGGCTTCATTCACCACGACCGAGATGGGCCCGATCTATGGCCAGCTGCTAGACAATGGATACTTGTAAGTTGAGCGTTAATTCATTGAGACACACTCTTATTATCATCGTTAGTAACCACGTGTATAGGGCTACTATACGCCCCGAGCTTTGCCACCATTTCAAGCGTTCCATCGTTTCATCAGGCCCAGCGTTAGGTGATGTCGCAAACACCATCATGAATGGTTCCGTCGGATTCAAGTTAGGGGTGAAAATCAGTGCAGCGTTTGTCACTGTCTTATTTCTTATCGCGTACACACTCGTGAGTACTCGGTGTAAGGTGTGCGCGACGAAGTCCCTTAAGTCAAAAATTGAAAAGCTACGAAGAAATGACTCACAGAAGTGCCGTCTCTGTTGACAATCACCAGGTAAGGCTTTCCTCTCCTTTTGGCATAATGACTTAAAATTCCAGCGTGTTGCTTACACCTTGCATAGGATGAATCTCTTCCAAGTCGCATATCTGCATCCCACCTTTCATTTTAGGGTCATTTCTCTTAAACATGGAGTGAGTATCCCCAATCGGATACAGACGATATTTCCTTACTCCGCGACCTCAGGGAATCCTAGCGCAGCCAATAGCCGTCGGTTTCCGTAATCCTTGACACCCAAAAAGGAGTCGAAGATACGCAAGACGTAAGAAACTCAACTTCTACCCAATTTAATTGGCCTTCAACGTCGCCCAGATGGAGGTTAGTTCTGAACGTGACCAACAACCAACAGTATACGATGACAGTCCCGATGAGCCTTCACACCCAGCCAACATTCTTCGCCCGAACGAGGTTATCATAACGTATGGCGGGCAGCAGGTTTCAATCAAATAGCTTTTGTGAAATCCTGCTTTAGGGATTCGTGTCAAGATTATATACAGAGTGGGGATAGATTTTCTTTCATCCACTTCCCCCATCCCGAACGATGTCCTCCTTTCACTGTAGTGCCAGGCCCCCCAAGGGTTCTGCGAACGATACATCACCATCTTCTGCATCTGTTGTGACAGTGCCAGACTATCCGGAAGGAGGAATTCGGGCTTGGTGTACCGTAGTTGGAGCGTAATATCCTCTTAATCCCACGGATTGAATGTTGCCCACTGACTTTCACGCAGGTTCCTTGGTCTATTTTGTGCATACGGGTGCGTGATGCATGATGGATAGAACACTCTGCTTACAGGGATGCAGTTATACGAATGCATTCGGTGTATATCAAGGTGAATTTCTATTGGGCGAACGGTTTCAATCCCTCGATCCCTGACCATGTTCAATTTATCAGACTTTTATATACGACAGTACCTTCAAAACGAGAGCTCTTCCGCCATATCGTAAGTGTGATTGGTTCTCTTCTATCCCAATTCATCATGCCATTGAGCAGATGGATTGGAAGCTTGGCTTCATTCCTTGCGACTAGTTTGGGTCCGATCTGTGGCCGCCTGTTCGACAGTGGATATTTGTGAGTCTGGTGTCCAATCCATTGATATCGTGTGCGCTTAGTACAATCGTTAGCTACCATGTGTACATCACTGGTGCCATACTCCAATCTCTTTCCATCTTCATGTTATCTCTGATTCAGCCAGGAAAATATTACCAGGTTCGTATTTTTGAGAACATCCTCTACTCTAAATAACATTCAACTATCGGTCAGATCTTGTTGGTTCAAGGTGTCGTGTCTGGGATCGGGCAAGGACTCTTATATGTCCCAAGCTTTGCCATCATTTCACATCATTTCAAGCGTCGGCGCACGGTCATGATGTCCATCGTCAGCTCAGGCTCAGCGCTTGGTGGCGTCGCAAACACCATCATGTTGAACAAGTTGCTGAACGGTCCTGTTGGATTCAAACTGGGAGTGCGGATTAGTGGTACAGTAATCACATTGTTATTATTCATTTCTTGCACCCTCGTTCGTACTCGATACTACGCCACGCGTCACGAAGGAACCTCAGTCAACTTCTGGAGAGCTGCTAAGAAGTGCTTTACTGAAGTACCGTCGCTGTTGACGATCATCGGGTACGACTTTTTTTACCCTTGCCGTCACGACTTGTCATTCCGATCCCGCTTAGGTTGACGCTCTTCCAACTCGCATATATGTATCCCACCTTTTATTTTCAGGTCGATTCTCTGAAGCACGGACTCAACCCCTCCTTCGCTTTCTACTCCGTGTGTTACCTGTCCTTGCAACGCGATTGAATCCACTGTGCTGACGATATTATGCAGCTGGTCATCGTCAATATGAGTGGCTTCTTTGGTCGGTTCGGAACGGCTGGTGCGCTCCGATTCGTCGGGGTCGTTGACCTGATGATCATCGCGACTGTCGCGTGCGCGATCTTGATCATTGGAATGATTTGGCTGAGTTCAGTGGCGAGCGTTGTCGTGCTCGGCACACTGTATGGACTTATCTCAGGAATGAGTATGTGTTAGCATCGCACGTACTGACGCGTCAAGGCTTAGCCATCCCTTGTTGTAGATATTGGGATCATGGCACCCATGATGGGATTGACGGTTGACCCTGCAGAGCTCGGGTTTGTCGTCTCACGTCCTCTGCTTATGTGTTTCATTGGCTCACGCGTCGATGTGGCGGAATACAGTGTACGACTGGGCATCGGCTATGCGACTTCAGGTGCGTTGTGATGTGGACGCTCGTCTTTGGTTCAGGTTTAAATCGCTCTGTCATCAAGGCACTGGTACCGCCATCGGTGAGTCGATATTGGGGTATCCATTGTGACCGGGACGATAAACGTGCGGCTGTTCGTTTCCTGCAGGCCCCCCGATCTGCGGTGCCCTCCTGACGAACCGTTATCTTTGGTGGGCGCCGGCAATATTTTGTGGGGTACGGCAATCTGAAATTGGGGCCGCGATAAACTTGAGGCGCTGAGTTGTGTTCTCGTACAGACGGTCGCGCTGGCTGCTGCTGCTGTGTTCGTCGCTGTGCGATTCTTGCTTGTTCGTGGTGGTGTGGATGTAGCAGGAAGCAGCGGCCAAGGTCACGAAGGTGAAGTTGGCGTGGGAAACGAGAAGAAGGAAACCAGTGACTCGGAGGTAAAGGGGGTTGAATGATGCCCAAGGCGATATTTTCGTGGTATGGGACGGCGACTGGAAACAGAACTATTCGGCAGTACTGCTGCCCAGATATATTTTCAATGTAGACTAGACAGATCTTCATATGTACTTACACGGTTGGTTTGATCCCCGAGATGCCGGTGCTAGGAGCCTCAGAGGAAAT
Source organism: Pulveroboletus cf. aberrans (assembly GCA_038094155.1). NCBI lineage: Eukaryota > Fungi > Basidiomycota > Agaricomycetes > Boletales > Boletaceae > Pulveroboletus > Pulveroboletus cf. aberrans. The sequence goes on from JBBPTO010000499.1 coordinate 12,170, forward strand.
TGGTAGCACAGCCACGCTTTTAAACTCGTGAAGCTTGGACCGCATGGCAAATGAACTGATGTCCTCCTCGCCTTCCGCAGCGCGCGCAGACCAGCCCCATCTCGTCTCGCTCGTGTTGCAATCCAAAAAGGCTCTTCAACACGGCGAACAGCTCTGCTCAAAGGCCAATACGCTCACAAACACCTCCGCACAGTGTGCAGTCGACGTGCTTGCCCTCGACGCAAGGGTAAAGTGGATCAGCGAGGCCGTCGTCAAGCAGCTCAAGGTGTGTTGCTTCTCCTCGAGTCTTTTGTTTGTTATACCACTCACATGCGTGGGCACATAGCTCGCCGCGAGCGTGGCCAGAAGCCTCGGGCACAAACGTACCCAGCTCGACAAGCAGATTCGCGTACGTTCTTGTCGGCGACCGTCCGCTTCGTCTCATCCTTGTATGTGCTATAGGAATGGGACGCAGTCCGTTCTGAGCGTACCTCTGCTCTCGACGCTATGCTCGAAGCCCTCGGCACCCAACTCGTGCCACCGGGCTTTCACGAGATTTCGACCGACTCTTCCCTCTTCGGAAGCCAACACCCGCTTGACAAGGCCAACGATATCATCGATCCCACCGTGAGCCCGTCCGCTACTGTCCGGGGGAACGACTTCGAGAAGAAACTTGCGACCAAGCACGTCGATCGGTCAACGTGGAAGACGTTGAGGGACTTTGTGGACGAGAGCGCAATCGAGCAGGTGTTTGATGCTGTGGAGAGTGATCGGTCGCGATTTGACGTGCGGATTTTCACGCGTGTTTGTACCGCTGGGGACGAATGCTCATGTGCGCCTCCGCAGGACATTGTGGCGGCGACGTATGACTACCCAGAGACCCTCTCCACCACGGTGTCTTCCATTCGCGACTCGCTTCCCGTATCGAATCCGCCATTTCCGATTGAAAGACTGTTAGTGGCACAGGAGAAGACAACGACGGGAATGGCGAGTCGATTGGAGAGTTTGGCATCCCATTATGACCAGATGGCCAGCGCGCTTCACAACAGCGAGGCTGGTATATCCCCTTCAGAAGAAGAAATGCAAGGTAATGCTTGTAGTGTGTCGTTTGCAGTCATGCTGATACAGTACTACGCTTGCAGCGATGAATCGGGACACGGATGAGCTGCCTGCGATAATGGAAGAGTTGGATGATGCCGTCCGGTCTATTCAGGAAGTACAGTGAGCAGGACATCAACTGCAGGCAACGTATAACTCATGCCACATCATGTAGCGAACAATCGGTGCTTGCCAAGACGGCTGCACAGGAACAACTAGTTGCGAGTCGGAGTATCCTAGACGATCTAGATGAACTCGGAGATATCATGTCCGACATGCTTCAGAAACAACAGGAAGTCGAGGTGCGCCATCGCGCTTTGCCCTTAGCCAGCCTCTTGGTTAACAACTAAACCGACAGGCCGACTGCGATGATCTCTTGGACGGTCTTCAACAGCGATTATTAGTCGTAGAAGACCTGCACCGCAGATACGTTCAGTACCAATCCTCATTCAGTAAGCTTGTCCTCGAGATCGCACGGCGTAGACAAGACCAGGAGGATACGGAGAAGATCGTCAGATGCATGATGGCCGAACTGGACGCCAGGTCTTCCAGTGAGCAAATAACTCAAAGTTGTGTGCTGTCTGATTATCTCCCACTACGACGTTATACAGAGGAGCGTCAGGCACGGGAAGAATTCAATGCCGACCACGGGGCCCACATCCCGGCGGACATTTGTCTATGTATCGAGAATCCGCCGACAAGGTGGGAGGTTGTCCCATGGTCGGGCGACATGCATGAGGTGCTTCCAGAAATCGACGCCGATTTGTTGGCACAGGTGAGTTGAGTTGACACGCCTGCATTCTCTTCGAAAGCCCTGGATTCTCTTTATCGTTACATTCAGGCGTACGAGAAGTCGACTCAGATGCGCGGAGAGGCGATCATACCTGGTAGTGAAAGTGTGTATGTAGGTGTACACACTGAGTAAGTACTGAAACTTGAACTATTCCAAGTTCATGAAGTCGGTACGTCTGATCAAACTCTCTGACCCCTCGCACCTCCCCCCTTTCAAGTTAATGCTTCTGGAGTCTTGCTAGTAATGCAGTGGTGCTCCATGCAGGGAAAAGACATTCACGGTCATAGCATCGACTTCAACGTGATAAATGGTGACTCCGAGTGACTTTTAATTTCCATGTACTACATGCTACACGGCTAAAAATTTTGGTCTGGATGTTTATTGCCAGTGGTTTATTTGGTGGAAAATTGGGTCCGTCCGTCCGTCTTCTCAATGAGACTCGAGTTGTCTTGCCAACATCCCATAGCTATCCACTCCTGGCCACGGAGACATGTCGCGTACGCATCTATGGTGACCCTTTGAAGACAGTGGTTTGCGACAGAAAGTCTGTGACACTCAGTGATGTTGAACCGGGGGAACCCGACCTACCAGGGCCTAAGCCTGACTTTCAATTCCGGCCGATGTGAACATTTGATGCAGGACTGATCGACTACCGGCAAGTCAATCTTCCTGATATGTAGGCTAATCTCTGCGGTATTCAGATATTCTGTTTTCGTTCAACTATCGCTTGTGTATTCTTTGTCGTACAAAGTAATAGACTCGGATATGTAGCGCTCACGTTGAACAGGAGTCAGTTCAACTTACACAGGAGTATGCGTGATATGTAGGAGGTAGACAGTCGGCAATGAGCGGATGGAATATCAATGCATGTATAGCAGCTATGAACTAGGATGTTGCAAACCAAAGTGTGCGCTGTGTCAATTCTTTGCTCCCGCGATTACGAAGCCCTCCTGGCTGGTGGGGGGAGAGCATTTAGGTATAGTCTCTCGAAAGCAGCTCGTACATCTCGCGTTGTGTATCCATGCCACGAGCATGATAAAATAGACCGGTGACGCAGGCGTGACCATTGAAGACTAGTCCCAACCCTTCTATATCCTTTTCATTGTGCTGCCACCATCTCTCCATACTCGGTTGCACCCGCTCCAGATGTGTTACGGCGGCCACCACCGGAATATGAACAGCACGAAAAGTCTCGCAAAATTTCTTGTAAGCACTGATCGCAGTCCTGCGGGATAGATCCGGGGAGAGGCAGTAGACAAGGAGATCAAGCTCTCCACACAAGTACCTGTAGCGAAGAAAGGATTCAAGCAGGCGCTCAAGCCCAGGAACAGTGAGCTCTAAGCCCCAGTCCAAGCCGGGTGTATCCCAGAGTGTGTATGTCCGCCCTCCAAACGATGCCCTATATGAGGTGAAACGTGGCGTGCATGGCATAATGTCGTCCGACACTGCAGCGACCTCCTCCCCAATGATGATATTGATCACGGAGCTCTTTCCACAGCCGGTCTCTCCGAGAAAAACAACGTTGCGGTGAGATACTCGGGTCTATGGGATTGTAGCACCATCAGATTTGGTCATCGACACCTACTATGGAATTTAACCATTGAACCTACCTGGCTGACGTCGCCGCGCGGGCCAGAGTGGTGAAGTACGATGTCCTTGTACATGACTGAAACTCTGACGCCAAGTCCCTGGCTGATGAAGTCATGGCCATGTGATCCTGCTTCCATAGAAATAGACCGCTGGCACTCTTCAAGTTCAGGAACCGCCAACCCGATGGTTTTGAGATATTGCAGCACAGCTGTATAACCTTCGCCTATGGCCCATGCTAGGACTCGACTCACTTGTCCGAATGTCTCTGGGCCAACGAAATCGCATCCAACCTGAACCAACCTCTGCAACATGACCAGCAAGTCACTTTCCGCAATACGGGTGTTCCAGTATCTATCTTGGTCTAGTGCAACCAAGAGCGAGGTTGAATCCTTTCCGACTGCCCATTCAGCGAGTTCGTTCACCTGTAGGAGCCTTGCTACGCGCGATGGTGGGTACTCGGAATGTGCTTCACCACAGTTAAAGGCTATCGAGAACAAGCTTGTGGGCACGGATGCATCCCAGCCTTCCAAAAGCCAATCAACGAATGCGTCGTGTCCGTGACGAAAGGCGATTTCGAGTGGAGATATACCCACTGGCGTGCCTCGCACAAGACTGTTCATACAAGCAGCACGCAAGTCAGGCTGTAACAGCGCGAGATAGGTCCTCGCATGTTCCATTTTGCCGAATTGTGCAGCGTACACGAGTGGCTGTAGTGGGTTCTTCTCGTCTATTGGCATGAAGGATGTTCGTCGAAGGAAAGCACGCAGACATGCAACCGGAAGTGATTCGATAAGAAGGTAGACGAGGAAGTCATGCTCTGGGGTTAACCATGCTGAGTAAGGTGGGTATGAGGAAGCAAACTGGCACATGTGCTTCCAACCGACAGAGTATTGTCCCATATCCGACCGGAGGGCGTGCATGGAATCCAGAACAGCATTGCTCATATGATTCAAGAAGGTAAGATGCGCAAAGCCATGGGATAACGCATAGCCGAGAAGTGGTGCTTCCAGCAAAATAGCTTTCAAGTGATATTCCAGCTGAGGCTGTTCATCGTCGAGGTCGGATTGGAATGCTGTGTCATCAGCATTCAAAGTTTCGGACATGGCAAGAGTGCTTTGGGTGTGTCGCATTGCTGAGTTGCTGTTCAACATGCTAGTAGCCTGGAATCGCGGTTCCATAGTAACATCCGAAGAGTTCCACGCCACAAGGAAAATAGCGATGTAGCACATGCAAAACTGCAGCACTTGCGCGTGAGAATTTTGCAGGTTGATATGATATGACGATCGTCTTTCAAGATGTTGCCTGCCGGTGAGGTGTTCCTACACATACGAGTTGACACTTCTTTCAGCTTGACAGGACAGAGTGACGCCAGTACTCACCTTGACGGTAAAATGTGCTAGAGCGATTATGTCTGTCGATTCATCGTACAAGACTAGACTCCCCAGTGCATCCAATAGAGCACTTCTATGGACAGGAGCAATCCGACGCTCCAGCCGACGGCGTGTGAGGTCAATGGAGAGACCTTCCATAAGCTCAGCTAACCGGAGGGGCCGCAGTGCCGACACCAACCAGGTCAAAGCACGCTGGGAAATTTTTCCATTTCTTCCCGGTTTGTTGATATCCTTTAAGATCCGTTCATACGTTTCACCAAGATCAACCGGAAGGTTCTTGAGTGCTATTTCAATCTCTTGTTGAGTTTCGCATTGTTTGAGAGCGTCAATTTGACATTGAACCCAAAGGAACCTAACCAATAATATGTTGAGCTTGCAAGTGCAAAAGCAGAAGGCTATCTCACATGCCATTCGCCTTGCAATGTAGAGTAGAACGGACCTTCTTCTTCAACGCATGTTCCAACCCTCTTAACCGACGGTTTGAGTGGATCGTTTTATCGATATACGCCTCGATGTCCGCCGATATTTCACTTTCCATTTTGCTTAATGAGACAGAGCGAAACTCGAATGCATCTTCAATAACCCCGAGGGGCCTGCTGGTTACGAATAGAGCTACTCCACCCTTTATTAACTCTTTGAGAGAATCCAGTAGGGCTTTGATATCCTTGCATTCATCCAGAGCATCGATGATGACAAGAGCTCGTCCACAAAGCAGCTTTGCTACGCGAGACAACATCCAAGTTAGACACGTGGCATCCTGTAACGTGGATGTACTCCTTGCTTTCTTGGCGATTATATCGTCGAGCATGTGCAATAAATCGACACCCGATGCATTGCGAAGTTTGTACACCAACTGGAAGAGAAGTGAACGCAAGACTTCTGCAGAAGTGGTTTCCAGTCCATTCCGTGAGTCACAGTAGAAGAATGCGAATGGTGTATCTTCTTGTAGTGTATCCCGGATATTCTCAATGACTGTAGCACTTTCGGGAATGTGTCACTGCCATCGATGACACAAGATATATCAACTTACGACAATACCGTTTTACCTGCCCCAGCTACGGCCAAGTCATCTTTAGAGACGGAAATCCTCTACAACAGCTGAAAAACTCACGTTTTCCGTACAACCATAAGGCTGGATTACCATGCCCCAACCATGCCTTATATGCATCACTCTCCAACAGCCACGTGCACGTTCCATGTTGACGGAGAGCAATAACAGCATCATGCTTTAGAGTGAAGTCGCTCACACCTAACCAGGCCAAAATTTCCTTCACTTTCTCTGCTATAGGTCCACATTCTGGTCAGATGTATGATCAAAAAAGAAGGCTGATGCTAGGCATACAGATGTTTTCACTGATAGCCATCTCTTTTGCATTCCATTGGCTCTCGGGTGTCGTGTCATTGCTCCCGCGGTATTCGCCATCAATCTGGATATTACTGACACAGATTGGGGAACAGAGATGTCATTATACCGTAATACATACCTGCCAATGGTACGCATCCGAACCTGTCCGTGAGCATGTCCTTCATCACTAATATGGCTTGTATGCCTAGCGTCGTGCCGGAGAGCAGCCGGGACTACGCCTAATTGCGATTGTATATCCGATCCACCACCATTCCTGTTGATCATGTTTATGCATGACCACGAAGGAGCTCGAGTTACCCACCAAGTTCGAAAGAAATCGAAAATAGCTTTCCGGTCGTTAAATAGCTTGACTGCTTGGTGAGATCCGTTCTGGGCATGGGTAGAGTGCACCAGATTCATAAATTTGTCCCATAGCGCCGTCGCTCCCGGAAGTGAATGACTCGACTCGGGATTGCTTGTGATCAGTGCCTCCATCTCGTTCAGGGTACTCAAGCACTTGCCTAGCTCTCTGATACTGAGCCAGCCTTGCAGATGGTCTTCGAGAGTACGACCCTCAGTCAGGGGCATGGCAAGTATGGACCACGAGACATTAGTGATCTTGCCCAACCAATCCCGAACTTCACTGATGCCTTGCGTGTTGCCATTGACGTCTTGAACAAACGCAGTATCGAGCCTCTCCGAAGTGCGGGCAATTTCGAGAATCGTCTTCTCAATCTGGTGGCGCTGCGACTGGGATGGCATTGGACTGAAATCGTTTTCGGTCAAGATCAACTACGGTCTATGTGCGCTTTGCAGAGTTCCCGCGCTTGGCGGCTAAAGGAAGACGTTTGTGCGTCGCAAGACTCGCGACACGAGCACGGCTTGGATAAAAACATGTAAACCGTAACCATGCGCCAGGAGATCAATCTTTGGGAACTGGTTCAACATGCTCTGGACTCTACTTGTAGCGATCTATGCGACGCAACGTCATCCGACCCCTCTGTATCATGGCGCAGATTATACCTCCGTCTTTCTCCTCCAGCTTGCATCGTTCTACGAGAACCTTGCGTATCTCCTTCCACGTGCATCTCCCCATCCCTGACGAAACCCAACAAACTCACCCCTACATTGGAGAGCCACCATAATGTGTCAGGTGAGAAGGATTCATTCTCGACACTTTTCAGAAGTTCGTGAATACTCTGCTGCGGCTGCACGACGGTCTGATCAGGACGAAAGACTTCATCCTGCGGTGTCGTGACGCATGCGTGACCCCAACTCTTGATCCCAAGGCTTTCCAGGTGACCCTTGTTCCTCGTCCACCAATTCTCCATCTCCGATTCTCCCTCCAGGCCCGTTTTAATGATAGAGAGAGGCACTTGCCCGCAGCACAGGATGTCCGAAAATAACTGGTAGGTCTTGTGCATGCTGGATGTATACGCCCCTCCAGGCATACAAAAGAAGAGATGGGCGACACCACCAGCAGCACATAGTTGGAGAATAAGGTTGAATGCCTTCTCTACAGCCGAGAGGAAACCTTTGACCGTCTGCAGTCCCTTTTCTCCGCATTCGAGGCCAATTGAATTCCAAACCGAATAATCCCAACCTTTGATCTTGAAAGCGTGATGGGACAAGTTGAACAGGCCAACACCACCCTTGTACAAAGTGTTGACCACCCTGTTCTTGGAAATAAGGTCGACAACGGAAGTATGATTGGAACCTCCACCGAACATGACGATATTTGTTGATTGCTCTGAGAAGTATTTCAGTTTTAGTTCCAGACAAGAGTGCTTCAGTACAGCTCACGCTGGGCTGGAGTTTTTAGCCACAGAGGCACCATTCCGTGACGTACAGGGAGAGGACAAGGAGACTGACAGAATCATCAACAAAAGACAACTCGCCGACAACGCGAAATTATACTTTGATTAGAGAAGTGGCATTGTACATGCCATGGTAGGCCGGAGTTCCGCATGCAGATATAGCTGTCGTCTTCGCCTGATCATGCATGTTCGTCTGAGGGTCAACCTGCGTTTGACACACTATCTTCTTCTGTTTATCGATCTTTGGGTTCTTCTCCACCTCTATTTTATCTTCCGTCCCTCGAGCCTCGGTGTTCGTCTGACCCTTCTTTATCTCGGCAATGATCCATTTCGCATCCTCCTCGCTTAGCCCGCATCGGTGGACCAGAACATTGAATATGTCGTCCCAAGGCGGTGGTTTCTTCCCGTCCTCGATGAAACGAATCATCCCACTTCCCACTCGAGCGAGCCATTGGTGTGGGTCGAGCGAAAAGGGTTTGTTCTCCATAGCACAAGCTTCGAGGAGTTCATTCATGCTTGTCCGTGATTCCAAGGCTTGTCGGTTGGGATCATGCAGGTCGTCTTGCAATTGCGGGACGCATGCGTAACCCTGACTCTTGATCCCAAGGTCTTCCAAACGAGCCTTGTTCCTTCTCCACCAATTCGCGACGTCTGTTTTGCCCCGACGGTACACGTTAATGATCGACAAGGGAACTTGTCCATTGCATAGTATATCCGAGAACAACCGGTAGTCCCCGCGCATGGTATGCGTCAGTCGTCCTTCGCGCATACAAAAGAATAGATGATCGACGCCGCCTGCAGCTTGTACTTCTCGGATGAGCGAGGATACCTGCCGCAGGGCTGACAGATAGTCCAACGAGTAAGGGTCGTCGTGTTCGAGGCCGGCCGTATTCCATATCGAGAACTTCTTGCCATCAATGACGACTTCAGATCGAAGTGAGCTGAAAAGGCTACCACCGTCCTTGGATGGGGCCGTCCATGTCGGATTGCCTCGCGTGATCTTCCTGATGACAGAAGACCTATCATGGCGATTTCCACCGAAAACGATGATGTTCGTCGATTTCTCTATTATTTTCATTATGGTTCTTAACGAGCCTGAGGTTGCATAGGGGGGGGATCTTACCAGGTCCGGGTGCCGCAAGTGCTTTGTTGCCAATGGTGGAATTGTATGATAAACTAGTTGCAGGGATGAAGTCCTTGGGTGGCGACGATACCATATTGATGAGAGAAGATTTGCCAGTGCCAGTCTTCCCAACAATAGCTATGGCATGCCTTAGGGCTGCTACTTGCGGACAAGTAATACTCGAGTGGTTGGTTGCACCTTCAGCACCTGATTTTCGTTTACTCGAGTTCAGCAGTACAACGAAACAAAAAAATTCGCTAACCCAAGGTTTGCCACGCGGGCGACGCTAGGGCCTCCATTGGATTGCCAAAAAAAACTGTAGGAAGGGGGGCTCAATCGACTGACTGAGGAAGAGTGCAGGAGTTAGATTTAGGAAGCACAGGTCGAGGAACCGCTTTTATCATTATCCTGATCCATGGCGCGTGGCTACCTCGTGCTGTCGTTGTGTTTTCTGAATGACGTAATGGTAGTAAGCTGTACATCCGTGGCTGTAAGCCAGCACGTTCCAACAGAACACCACAGCGATCACAGCCCGGGCCGTCCGAAACAGCCTCCTTCGAACTCAATTGAAACAAACTTGGTCTTTATCAAATCCCGTGACATTCAATCCACCCGTCGATGACAATCACCCGAAACTCAGTTCCACCGCCAAATTCGCACTCATCACCACCACATACGCCAAGATCAAAAACACGCCCCACCGCCGAGAGAGCACGTACCCCCGCGCAGGCACGACCACCAACGTCGTCGCCAGCACCACCAACAATCCCACCGTGCTCGTGATCAACGTCGGCGTAAAGTGCAGGTCGTACGGCGTTCCGCCCGAACGGTGGATCACGTACGTCCCCGAGATGCCGATCCCGAGGAGGATGTTGACCATCGGACCGCCAAAGCAGGCCGAGAAGCCCATCATGGGTGCGAAAACCTAGAGAAGGGAAGTGAGAGTGCGGGGGGGTACCGAAATCGGGTGAGACGTACGGCGACGCTCGTGTTGGCGACGAGATCGGCGAGCGAGTTGCCGACGGCGAAGATGGTGAGGCCGATGATCGCGTCCGAAAGCCCAAAGATGAATCCAAACGTCTAGACACGTGGGTCGGGTGAGTGTGCAGGACAGGCAAGGGTCTCGGAATGACTTGCTTGGAGGACGTTCACGACTTCGTCAGCGATCGCCATGATCCACACGATGGCGACTAGGAAGCCCATGGAGCATCTTGTCATCTGACCAGCTGGGGTGACACCCGCGCCGGGAAACGCGAGCACGAGCAGCGCAAGTGCACTTCCCCCGATGGCGGTCCCAGCAAATAGCCACTTGATGTGACTATTCCCGCCTTGGTGCGAGTTGAAAATGAAATTCACCGCTAGAGGAAAGCCACTCACTGAACAAAACGGCGACGCAAAATAGCGGGCCGAGGATGCATTGGACAGCAGTAAGCCACTTGTTGAATTCTAGTACGTGAAGTTCCTCTTGCACTTCATGTTCGGCGAGTAGCGCTCTTTCGACGCCTTCTTCCTCGAAATCCAACAGACGTGTCTCGTATTGTCCGACCTTCTCCTCGTGCGAACCGACCCCGGTGTACGGGGTTATGACGACAGGTAGCGTGATCGTCAGCGCCATAACGGCAGGCGCAGCGAGAAGGGAGACGATCTTGCCCGTCAACGTCTTTGACTTGAATTGATGCAACGATGGAAATAGGATGTGCCATGTCCGCGCAAGGACATACCATCCGTCCTTGGAAGGCTGCGTTGGAGGAATCGGAGACTGCTCCTCGACCTCTGGTAGTGGTGGTGACTCGGTAGGCGAGGCAGGGGTCTGTGAGATGGAGGGTATCGTGGGGAGCGAGAGCGGGGTATGAGGAATAATTTCCTCATGCGCATCGAGTAATTCTGCCTCCTCTCGCTGTGGCTCTTCTGATATCGATGTTCGGAGCAACTTTGGAGAGCGGTCGTTGAGAGGAACGTCGACGGGGCGACCCCATTCCTCGGACGGGTGTGGAGATACAGAAGTCGAACGACTGCGACGGCGAGGGGAATGGTAATGACCGCCCGGGTATGGGGTCACTGGCGAATCAAACACGTTGAGGGACGAACTGGCGGCCCGGCTTTGGAGGGAAGCGACGACCTGACGGAACTCTATGGCACCAACAAGAGAGAAAGAAGGCATCTGAGCGAGGTGGGATGCAGAACTGATCGGGGAAGGGGTGTGTGAGCGAGGCACCGGCGGAAATTGTGTTTGCACACGAGGGACGATAGGCACGGAGATGGATCTTGTGCGTGTAGGTACCGGGGGTGATAGCGAAACGGTGAGGCTACTTGAAGGCAGGGGAGACTCTTTGAGGAAGAAGGATGAGCAGGGAAACACGTCAAGATTGAAATGATATTACCATCAGAGTACGGTTGTAGGTGAGGATCTTCCGAGTACTCTGCACGGACGGTTGCTTCATGGCGACGAATTCTCTCTCTACGACTCAGCCACCAACCGCCGACGATGACAGTGAAGGCATAACAGATGTACAAGACGATGAGCATGATTGATTCGAAAGCAGAGATCATTCCATCTCTGAGGATGAAGAGGAGGACACAGATTGCGAAGGTAAAGAAACCGACGTCGCGGAGAAAGGGGAAACGATCGACCTTGAAAGGGCGGATGATGCACATTGATCCGGCGACGCAGGACACGATAAAAGATGCAGCGCCGAGCAACTCACCAATCGCCAAGCTGCCCGAGTTTGCGCGCATGGCGGAAAATGTCGCAAAGACATCGGGACTTGCGTTTCCGAATGCCAAAAGGGTAACACCGGCAATGTCTTCGTTCAGCCCGAGGAACTGTGCGATGGCGGCTAGGTTTGGGGTAAAGAAGTCGGATGCGGATATTCCGAGGGTGGAAAAGAGGAATCCTACCCATAGCAGGAGGGTGAAGAAAAGCAGAGGTCGGAGAGGAGGATCGGTGCAATAATAGATTTGTAGATAAGGTATGGAGAGGACGGTGTCTGATGTAGGGCAGTCTTGACGGACATGGACACATTGTCCGGTTGCGGAATCAAAATCGAGCGGTCGACACTTGGAAAAGCGTGAGCGATGACGGGTGACAAGGGGGACGAGGTGGTACCTCATCTTGGTCAAGCGACCGTTTCCAGAGCGCAGCTCCGGGATAGTCGTATGCATGGGACCAGAGCAGGCAGCCTGTGACGAGCGAGGCGAGCAGGAGGGCCTTTGCGACGTTTGGCATGGAGGCAAGGCCAGTGATTACATCATCAGGGGATGCCGAGCTGCGTCCGGATGCTCACTCGGACGCCGACGACGACGACGATGAAGATCGCAGTGCTCACGTCGGGCGGCGACTCGGCCGGCATGAATGCCGTCGTCCGCGCCGTCGTCAAGATCGGCATCCTCAGGCAAGTCGCTCATTGGCCGCCCGCGCCGCTCTCACGTCGGCCCGCAGAGGATGCGAGACGTACATCGTCCGCGAGGGCTACGAGGGCCTCGTCCGCGGCAACTCCCACGCATACGTACCCAGCACAGAGCCGCTCGCAGACCCGGCCGCCGCCCAGCTCGCCCGCAGCAACAACCTCGTCGCGAACTTGCGCTTCGGCGACGGCAGCCTCCTTCGCGACGGCACCTCCGATCACCCGACTGGCCGCTCCCTCAAGGGCCACTACATCGTCCGCGTCGGCTTTGACGACGTCCGTGGCTGGTTCGCAGAGGTGCGCCATCGGTCCTCGAACCCGATCACTCTGACCGAGCCCAGGGCGGTACGCTGATCGGTACCGCCCGCTCGAAGGCATTCCGCACCCCAGAGGGCCGTCTTTCCGCCGCGTACAACCTCATCAAAGAAGGCATAGATGCCCTCGTCGTCTGTGGTGGTGACGGCTCCCTCACTGGCGCCGACGTCTTCCGCGCAGAATGGCCTTCCATTCTCGAATCCCTCCACTCTCAGGGCAAAATCACCCCAGAACAGTTCACCAAGCACGGCCACCTCCGCATCGTCGGCCTCGTCGGCTCCATCGACAACGACATGAGCATGACAGATCTCACCATCGGAGCGCCCACCGCGCTACACAGGATATGTGAAGCCATCGACAACATCAACTCGACCGCTGCCTCCCATTCGAGAGCCTTTGTCCTCGAGGTCATGGGCAGGTACTGTGGCTGGCTTGCCTTGCTCGCAGGCGTCAGGTATCTCACTTCCAGCATCTCATCGGTTCACCCCTTTGATCCCCCGTGATTAGCGGAGGAGCCGATTTCATTTTCATACCCGAACGCCCTCCCGAAGATAATCCGTGGGAAGACCACATGTGCCAGACGATCAAACGTGTACGTCCCTTGCCCCCATCTCCACTTCCCTCTAACCCCACACTAGCACCGTGAAATTGGCAAACGTAAAACAATCGTCATCGTCGCAGAAGGTGCCCACGACGCCAATCTCCAACCTATCCGGGCCGATTACGTCAAGGACATTCTCACAGAACGTCTTGGCCTCGACACCCGTGTCACCACACTCGGTCACACGCAGCGTGGAGGCAAACCTTGTGCACTCGATCGCACATTGGTAACCCGACCCATTCTTTCTGAAGGAGAGCCACCTCATTCGTTCCTTGTAGCCAACGTTGCAGGGCGTCGAGGCCGTCCATGCCCTACTCGAGGCTACCCCTGACACGCCTTCCTACATGATCGGCATCCGTGAAAACAAGATCACGCGCGTACCGCTCATGGAGGCCGTCGCCATGGTACCATTCCATTTACCAACTAGCGCATATATGCTCAGTCGTCCTACTCGTGCAGACCAAGGCAGTCGCAGACGCAATAGCGGCAAAGGATTTCGCCAAGGCATTGTCCTTGCGCGACCCCGAATTCTTGCATGCTCTGGACAACTTTGATACCACATCGATGCTGCATACCGAGAAGCACCTGCCAGAAGAACAGGTCAGAGGCCATCTTTGACGCATACATCCCGTCTCACCGTCTTTGCAGCGAATGCGCGTCGCCATCATGCAGTAAGCCTCATCCCCGACTCCGACACAACCCCATCTGACTTTGTTTATTTCAGCATCGGTGCACCCGCAGGCGGTATGAACGCCGCCACGCGCGCCGCGGTCCGCTACTGCATCAAGCAAGGCCATACCCCACTCGCGGTGCACAACGGCTTCCGCGGTCTCCTCGACGACAATATCCACGAGCTCTCCTGGCTCGGCGTCGACGGCTGGACCGCCCGCGGCGGCTCCGAACTTGGCACGAACCGCACCCTCCCCGACGTCGACCTTGGCGGTGTTGCGTCCCGGTTCCAAGAGCACGAGTTTCACGCACTCTTGCTCATCGGCGGGTTCGAAGCGTTCAACGCGTTGTTGATCCTCGACGAGGCACGGAAGCTGTACCCGGCGTTCAACATCCCGATGGCGCATCTGCCGGCGACGATATCAAACAATGTGCCGATGACCGAGTTCAGTTTAGGGAGCGACACGAGCTTGAACGCGCTAGTGGAGGCGTGCGACGCGATCAAGCAGAGTGCGTCGGCGAGTCGGAATCGGGCGTTTGTGGTCGAGACCCAGGGAGGCAAGTGTGGGTATATTGCGACGATGGGCGCGTTGGCGGTGCGTGTTCTCTCCGTGCGAGGCTATCCACGCCGTTTCATGACCGACGCAGACGGGCGCGTCGTTGGTGTACACGCCCGAACGGGGCATGGACCTCGACATGCTACGCGACGACGTCAAGTTCCTCAAGCTGCGTTACGGGCTGGACGCCAAAGGCAAGAGCGAAGGACGTCTCGTCATCCGGTAACGTTTCCACCCTGCCCCCCTCTTTTCCGCTCACACGCTCACAGGAACGAATGCGCCTCGACCGTCTACACGACCGACGTGATCACCAAGATGCTCAAGGAAGAAGGCGGTGCGCTCTTCGACGCACGCTCCGCCTCGCTCGGACACACCCTCCAAGGCGGGGTACCCTCGCCCATGGACCGCGCGCGCGCCACCCGTCTCTCGCTGCGGTGCATGTCCTTTCTCGAGGAACACCACGGGCGTTTACGGACGCAGCCGGGGAGGAGCAAGGTCGCGCCGGCAGAGAGCGCGGCGGTGATCACGATCCAGGGGAGTGCGCTCGAGTGGGTGAGCGTGCGTGCGATGGTGGCGCATGCGGACGTGAAGCATCGGCGGGGGAAGGAAGTGTGGTGGGCGGGCGTGAAGGATTTGGTGGAGGCGCTCGCGGGGCGGTCCGAGATGTTGTGAGATCTACTCTTATTTCGTACATGGATGCGCGCGATCGACGACTATGTGAATGCGAATCATGGGTCATAGACTAGAGTCCGTTATGCATTATCGCTCATGGATGACGTGCGAGGTAGCGTCCTCGTCCCCTCGGATGGGCTGGGGCAACCCCCAGACGCCGTGGTAGTTGTCGTCAAACGACCTTCTCCATAATGCAGATCTTGACTACGGCGTCCCGCACTAGGCGGTTGGTCAGCACTTGCTGGAAGCCGTCATTTTAATTTGTGCGTGTAGCCTAGGGAACTAACACCACCAGACGTGAGTTTGAAGGTGACATCTTGCATATCGCCTTCAGCCTCACACGCTGATGGATGAGCCTCACCTCATCCCTGAAGAAGACGGTGAACATGCCAACGGGATTCATCACATCAGTTCCATATGGAGTTGAGGTTGAGACTCGGGGAGCAGGTATATATGAACCCCATGACAAACAGAGGGAGCTCGCTGTCTCAAATCAGCCCATAATTGGACTCAGATTTCGTGATGCACTTGTTCAAAATCTTCATCATGTTCACTACAGCGTCGTTGCCAGTATCCCTGGCGATGGATTATCCGGTGTGTGCTCTCATTTCATTTCACCAAGCAAGGAATGATCACTTGACACTCATCATTCTCCTCTTAGGCACCCTTCTGCACTGCATATGGTAAACCTGCCGGTACTGGGTTAACGTGATGGCTGATGAGCCAATATTCCGACCGACCACTACAGGCTGTAATCCTTCTTTCGAAGGTGACCCAGTGAATGCTTTCACGGGGACATGCACGGGCACGGGCGAGTACAAAGGAAACACGTGCATTAGGTGCAGGGGGGTCGATTGCTCAAAGTGGGACTGTGCTCCTGACACCAAGTGCATTTCGTGGTTGTGGCCGAAGCACCATCATTGTCTCGTCCGCTTGCAGACATGTACCGGTGGGATATACAAGGGATGCGAGTGCGGGGAAATCATAGCTGCACCATTGTGATCATAGGCAGCAACCAAACACTGTACCATTTCATTGAATTCGTCATTGCTGTGGGACGAATTTCGTCAGTGGCGGTGCGAGAATCTATAGACTTGTGGAAGCCAGGACCTCGGCACTAGGATTACTATCCCCTACGGTGACTTCGGCACACAATGACTTCGTCAGTCACAGTCACGTCACGGATAAGTCACACTGGGTCACAGGGTGCCGAAATCGAACACCGCTCGGCAGACCAGGAAAA
>JBBPTO010000500.1:0-28660 GCA_038094155.1 Pulveroboletus cf. aberrans
GTCCCAGGAGGTGAAGCGCTTGGTGAAGAAGTGTCGCGACGCTGGATGGAAGGCCCTTCTTTGAGCACCAGGACTCTTTATATGGATTGTCTGTTTTCTCGGTTATTTATGAGTCAGG
Organism: Pulveroboletus cf. aberrans; assembly: GCA_038094155.1. Lineage (NCBI taxonomy): Eukaryota > Fungi > Basidiomycota > Agaricomycetes > Boletales > Boletaceae > Pulveroboletus > Pulveroboletus cf. aberrans. Next base: position 119 of record JBBPTO010000500.1, read on the forward strand.
TGAACTTTGGCACGCATTCTTGTATTCCCCTTGTTATTGTACCACATACACACATGCTTTAATGTTGGAAAATTTGGTTGTTCTTGCCTCCAAGTTCTGGTTGTTACTGTCGAGTATGATGTTTGTTCCCTTTGCAATTGCAACTATTGATAAAGATAAGGAGGGGGGAAGGTACAGGAGGGAAAGAGTGATAGCAAATGTTGACAGGGTGGGATGGTAAATGGTGATTGAAGGAATTTAATACAATATGAAAGAATATGAAAGATAGCTTACATAAGAAAATGAGAGGAAAAAATATATATATTATGAGAGCATAGTATGAGTCAAACTTTACATGGTATCTAACCCAAATTAAGTTTGAGGATAAATTTGTTAAATCAATTAAAGTTGTTTGCACCATCTTAGAATTAGAAGTCTTGCACAATATCTGTTATGTCTTGTAAAACAGCAAAAGGATAGCTTATGTAATCCAGCCATGTTTGATCATAAACATAAATTATATCATTGTGGCATAAACTCTATATTATATATTACAATCTTGATGTCATCTAAAATGAATTATGAATCTTTGAATCTCTGAATCTCTGACAGTCTGGCATTCAATGTCTAGTAGCTTGTATGACTGCTGTCTGTACAAGGTTGAATTGTGCTACAAGTAACTGTAGTTCAAGTCCCAAGCCTATGATATGACTCAGATATCAGATATCACAGGTTATGTATGATAAATCCAAACTTCATAAAATCAGTTTTCCAAATCCACATGAAGAATACATAATTATCTTCTTTCTGCTTGAGGGTAGCATTTTCATTTATTTCTCCTATAATCATCTTGTAGTGTCATATCTTAATCTGTCATATTGTATTATCACTATTGTCCCAGGGACTCTGCATGACTACTCTGTGACATTGATTGATATCTTATGAATTACATGGTATACCAAAACATATATGCAGAAAATTCTCGTATGGTCAAAAAGTGCTAGAAGATGCAACACAGCCCAGTGTTATGCACCTTGTTATCAGAAGGCCTTGATTTTTCTGGCAGCTATCAAGACGAAAATTTTGCAGAAGTCGACCACGTCAATGCCAGTGACTATCATTAATATGCGATTCGTACTGATTTGAACAAACCCTCTATGCCAACGCTCGAACTCTTTTCCTCATTTCTTCTGTCCGACCACTACCACGTCCTTCGGTACGCCCGAACACGACAACCTTCCCTGACTCTCCCGCACGACCTGCTCTCCCTGCGCGATGTAGAAAGTCAATCATGTTCCGTGGTTCGTCCACAATGAAAACATGTTTTATCTCTGGGCTAAAGTCAAGGCCGCGCGAGAGTAGGGACGTCGTGATGAGCACGTGGGGGGTGACAGTAGGATTTGAAAAACCAGCTTTCGATGATGCTGACGCCGTCGAAGAGTCGCCCGACCTCAAAAAACCATCCAAATGGTGGTTGTTTCCCCTCCTGCGAGCATCCGCGTTGCCCGATAGCGCAACACAGGGGATACTGCGTGTGCCGAGGAAAGACGTTAGTTGTTCAACCTTATTTCTCTTGTTACAGAACACAATGATTTTGGAAAGTTTGACCGGACTGCCAGCAGGAAGGGCACTCTTGGCATGTATGACAGCATCCTCGGCCCATACACGCCGAATACGGCGTTCGATGTCTGCATCCTTGTTCCCACCCGTCCATTTCGCATATTCTGTTCGTAGTGTGGTAGGCAGGTGGTGTAACTTTGGGGATGCGAGACGAATTAACGCAGGGTGACGCGTGGACAGGTAATTACCGAGGGAATTTGGAATAGTAGCGCTGGTGAGCAGAAAATGGAAAGGATATGATATAGGTTGTGGTACTGCCTGTGTCTCACCGACTGAGACCGGGGAAACCGGCAGAATAGGTACAGGCTGTCCCTTCGCCGCAGCAGTGTCAGCTAATAGCTGGCGTGTGGACGTCTCGAAGTCGGGATCTAGACGTTCAATTGTTTGTTCGATTGGAATACGCGGTTATGGAATACTGAACGTACCAAATAGGACGTCCGCTTCGTCAACGACGACCCATTCAACGTTTTCCAGGCCCATTTTGGGTTCGTCTATCCAGAACTTGCGCACGGCAGGTGCAGGTGCAGGATCCTCAACCTTCTTCGATCCGATCTTCTCTGCCTTTTCTTGTGCTCTCTGTTCCCAATTCCAGCCTTTGCCCTTCTCAAGTTCCAATAGTTTCATAGGGGTGCCCACAAGTACGTCGATCTCGCGGGATGAGCGACTTCCAGTGCGAGCCGACATATCACAGGTGTCGGCATTATCAAACACGACGTCCATGGTCGTCTTCATCTTCGACGCGGTGCCATTGTTGTTGATAGTACTCTGCGAGTTCGCCCGCGAGGTGCACAATATGCGAAGCTTGATAACATGCGAGAGTTTTTTCGCGAACCCTGCTAATTGTCGGGACAATTCGTGAGTCGGTGCCAGTATCAAAGCTCGAGGGTTAAGTGGTCGCGTTGATGGTATCCGCGGGAGATCGGAGCGTTCGAGCTCAGTGCGTTTCAAATCCTGAAGGAGGGGTAACAGGTACGCGATCGACTTGCCAGACCCCGTCTCACTTGCAAGGAGATACTCATTCCATCCCACCTCTGCGCCTGAACATTTGATCAAATGTTTCAACGAAAGCGCCTGGATCGCAGTCGGCTTCGCATCGCGGCCTAGCGTCTCCTTGACGCTCTGCAGCAATCCAGGAATTAGCGGAGGTGAAGTAAAGTCACCCGGGAGGGCTTCCGAGAAGGATGGCGTAGATAGATCGAATGTCTCTTGTAATAGATTCGAACGCTGTTGACCCAGCTGTCTCGGTTTTTTACCATTATGCGGAAGAATATCTCGCGTAAAGGATGGACGCGAACGTGGTGCGACATGAAGTGACCCGAGTTTCTTAGCTCTGCCCGTTGGCTGCAACGACTGCGCGAGGCGGTTTTTAGATGAAGGAACTATATATGCTAGTATGAGCACGAAAGTGAAGATGAACCAGAAGGACTAGTCAAGAATAGCTCACCAGCTTTCACGTTGTTCTTCCTCACTATTCTCCTCCCCCCCACAGATAGCGCGGACGACGTAGTATGAATACAGCGCGATGGAAAACACGTTTCCGAAGGATTAATTGCTGTTCGGAGCAGGATGAGGGCTGTCATGAAGTGTGTTGCTCGCTCTGAGTCGAAGCTTGGGTACCTAACTTTGCAAGTCCGCGAAAATCCTCCCTTCCTTATTTAGGTGGAGTAATTAAGACCAAGCGAGTACCTAGCTACGACATGACTTGTCCCCTCAAATTCCAGGCAATGATGAACAAGTTTGAGGGACATTTTTCGGCAGTGCGGGTTTAGACTGCTCTCGTCAGTGGATTCACCATATTCTCAGAACAGTTTCTATGTCTCGACAAAAATACTGACTCGGAGGTCCTTCGGGCAATGGTCAGGAAATGAGTGTTAAACACATAAATTTAAACCCCATATTTCGGTACGGCTGGCCCAGCGCTACCATATCGGCGAATGATTATGGGTACGGATCAGTGCGACAGCATCTCCCTCAGCCCCTACATCGATGACTCCATATGACACTGGCAGGTCGTGTACTGCCAGTGGGCCATAGTATTTCACGCATTTATGTAAAGTCGCAAAGGGTTCAACCGTAGCCTCTTTCAGGTGAGTTAGACAATTTGGCGTGCTGACGCCATGCACTGGCATCGCCTGACTTCTTCCTTCGATCCACCCTGCGTAGCTATAGGAAGGCAGGGTACGCATTCTGAATCTGGGTGAATGAACGGAAACGAATTTGCGCACTAAGCCCGTGGTACAATAACCGTCGTCTATGTCGCCGTCTTTATTCAAGTTTCAGCGAATTATTCGTCTCCGTACTTCTTGCATAATAGGCTGATCCAGTTTTAAGTTGGCGTGCGATGCCCATTGACCCTCTCGCTTAAGCACCGCCATTTCGTTCTGACTGTCAGCGCAACCCAAGAAAGCGTCACCTAATCGTGCAGGTACTTATACAGATAGGTCTCACACAGTCTAACAAGATTCGTGCTGACTGAGTTTTCTCGCACTGCTACTTATGACGGCAGCGATGGGCTCCACATCAGAAATTCTGCGAAGTACGCAGCGGCAATTCAATCTGGACCGTGACTCATTGGTAAACTGCACGCCCTTCCGATATCCAAAGTCGTCGTCAAGGCGCACCTCTTCCATGCCAAATGAGTGGAAAGGATGCCGACGGCGCAAGCTTCTGTTTACTAATCGAACACAGTTTTGTACGCGTGAGTTGACGTATAACACCCCACAATAGTTACTCTTCTGACCCTTTTGTCTCCCCAGGGGGGAGGGAAGTTACCGGTGCGAAGGAACAGCTCTGCGAAGCATTCAAATAAGTCACGATTTCGTTATCGATGTCTTATCCTAACGCCGCCCATCATTTTAAACGACCCTCATCAAGCGAGGTTGATGACGAGGTTGATGATTAGGAAGCGAGAATGACATGACAAACTCTGAGTTACGCCGCAGTCTGGTTGCGAATGGGATCGTTCCCCTAGAAGTTTCGATGTAGTTGAGAATCAGAAAAATATGACGCGAACAATCACAAAGTCTGGGGGGGGGTAAGGCTTGCCAAGTCATTCGACGTGCTCGTTATTCAGGGCATTCTCAATCCTCATCTCGCCGCCCGGGTTTGCACTTACGATACTTACAACGAACTCTTTGTCCCTCTGGTGTGCGTGATAAGGGGCCCAGACCTTCTGCACGCTATGACCACGTACCATTGGTCGCCTTTGATTTTAGAACTACCCCAAAATCTTTCAGCAATGCCCCTTTGGGGATAGCCTAGGCCATGTGCTGAAGGAAAGCCGTGGTGGAATCGAGGAACCCTCGACACTGGATCGCAGGTCTCGTTTAGTGGATGGTGTGGGTAGGTGTATGGTCTGACCATTCCCTTGTCAATGATGACCGGCGAATTTGGCCTCACGTCCCCCGACATTAACCTAGACTTTAATCCAAGCAATTGGACGACTGTCGACTCAACGGGCGACGAGAGCGGTGCACGGGTGCTACTTCCTGTGCGGAACACGACCATCATCAGTACCAGACAAAAAAAACGCATGTACAACACGACTATCATGGGGCCGCAGCAAGAGCAACCGCGCCACTGGTGCAAGTGCGTGTTGTCCACGCAAAAGGCAAATTCGTTCCTTTTCTCATAGGGTTGAGATCCGACGAGCCGGGTTCCGCTTCAAGCGCACCATCCTGGAGCCTTCCGGTGTGGGTGCACGCTGCATCGCCTGTGCGGAACCATATCCGGCAGGGTCATTGTTTGCGCAATAAGGATAATTGGATCGTGTGCATCGTCAGTAATAATCGATGGGGCGGTGGAGCTAGCCCAACGGAACTGAACGAGGGGATATGGTAGCGGCCTCCGTTAGTATCGTCTCTGGGAAGGCCAGCCCCCTATCGAGCGATCGGTTGTTGAACTCGTCCAGAAAGAAGTGCTGCGTAGCCCTGGGTCAATTGACAATGCAAGAAAAAATTTGTTTTGTTCATTTCCGTCAGCCACCAGTCAATGGCGAAATAAATGCTCTGACCTCTCCAGGCCTCAGCTCGAAGCCAGGCGGTGTACGGTGGATATATAAACGACAACAATTGGATAGGTGTGAATAAAATTTATCCTTAGTCAAGCGGGAATGCACCATTCAGTTCAGGTTAAAGGAGCGGCCGTTCCATTAATTGAAGTGCCATCCTAAGCATCATCCGCTGGTAATTGACCGCAAGGAAGACTCAAGGCAACCGCAGAAGAACCATCTACCAACACATAGAAGAGGTAATTAGAGGCAGAGGGGTACGCCGTACACCCTGAGGCCTGACCTTTGGCCGCTTCCATGCGTCTCTGTCACCATAATGAAGGGTGACACCCATCTAGTTCTGGAGATGGATCAGTGGCGGTCTGCAGGACAGGGGACCATTCCCTCCTTGTCTGACCTTGGAAATTATTCCTCGCAGGGCCCGGAAATGAAGGATATGGCTTGGGAATCCCCCCTTGTAGAAAGAGTCGACAAACGTTAGCTAGTAGGTAACCCCCTGCTGGTGAGCACGGCTCGGGCCATCAAACTACTCCCCATAGCAGAAATAGAAGGCATTCACAGGTGACACATTTTGTGCAGACGTCTGGTCCCAATCAGAGGGGTGGCCAGCAGAGAGCTGCAGGAGTGATGGTGCATACTGAAGCACCATCATTCTACAGTGTCCCTGAGATCAAATAGAGGTACCCTCGGGAATCAGCACCCAAGTGCGTCGCAGTGACCAGCCTGAGTAACCAACCGTCAGAGCACCCACAGTAGCAGCACTGTTCACGCGTCAGCACGATCAACAATGGCGCTCTCCACACACCTACGGGTATGTTAGCGACATGTTTCTCTCCGGGACGATCATAATGTACCTTGCCGCTAACAATGTTTCACATCCTGCTGGCCCACTGAATCTGGTTAGTACTTGACTGCATGAATTGACATTCCTTCACAATTCCACATGACGCAAACCATGCTGCAATGTGTGGCCTGCGAAAGAAATTACGTCTATTGAGATGCGGCGCTATCTAAATATGTGACGGTGTGTCGTGAAAGGGTTCCTGCCACATCATGCAAACCAGGGTAGAGGACCCTGGTAAAGGTCCTTGGGATTGTCCGGACACCACTCCAGCAACCCACGCAGCTCCGGCGCGGAAGCGTGGTAAGAATGAAACCGAATAAATGGGTTCCTACCCCGCCTTTTGTCAAGAAGGAAATCGTGACAGCCGTACATGTCAAGGGTATATGGCTGGTAGCCATTCTTGAACTATATCGGGATTAGAATATCGTCTAAATTAGTGTGAATCCTGGGATGATTGTGTTGGACCCTTACCTCGCCTTCGCGAGCCCTGCCAGCTTCATCGTCTGTGGCGAGAGGTTCGAGACCGATGTACTCGAATTGCGGGGCGGGGAATCTAATTGCCGCGCGATGTAGCTCTTCGAACCGTCGCCGTTTCATCTCGTAACCAACCACGGTGATATGAGACGGGTATCTTCCAGTGACCTCATGGAACCGTGCAGTCGAAAACAGTATGTTTTGATACGAATCAAGCGCATACGTCTCCGTTGTGGCGCGAGGAAATAGAGTAGTCGCAGTGCCGCCAAAGAAGTTCATACTCAGCGCCAATCGCATGTATGACTCTGCTTCCGTTGTTGTTGATTGAGGCCTAGTTTGGCCACTGCGGAGTGAGATAATCTGACGGGTTAGATTTCGATCACGATAAAACGTGTTGTGAGCCCTTACCCACTGAACACCAACAAAGAATTTTTGTCTTCCAACGCGAGGAGTACTCTGGAAACGTCAATTGTCAATGCTCACCCTGGGTTCGGCTTCGCCCCACCCACGTGGCCAGAGAACGCAAGCTGGCTTACCCTTGCTTGATGTGATCGGCAAATGCAGAGACCCTTCCACCACCCTTTTGATAATCTTCTAGCGTCCACATTCCCTCATCGAAAACCTCATCTGGTTTAGAACCCGACCAAATTGCGTGTCCAGGTACGACGATGAGGTGAGACAAATGCTCTAAATTCTCGTCGCGTTGTATCGTGGCAAGAATGCTTCCTGGAGGCGCATAGCTGGCGAGACCCACCCCCAGAGAAGACAGCGACGAAGAAGAAAAGATGTAAGCAAGGTTGTAGAGGAAAGATATGCAGCCAAATGCAGCCAGGAGCAGTACGCCCAAGTTGGTCAATCTAGAGCGCCCGCTCAGAAACCGGAGAGCGACGCGGTAGTCGAAGGAACGTGAACGGTCACCCTTATGGTTGTACTGGAGAGGGCCACGTCGGAAAGATGGTCCAGAGTTCAGAACTGGTGTCGGGAGCATCACCCAGCACGACTGTTTGAGTTCATCACTCTTGTGTCCGAAAGAGGAAGGTCCACAGCCGGCCCGGGTGCTTGGCTCGCGGGAGAAGGCTGCCCATGCCAGTACCGAATATTCCTTGGACGCATACCAGGATGGGCACAAGAAATTCCCAAATCAGAGTCGCGTACAGTTGACCCACTCACCCAACTCCTCCATCATTACCACCACCCGTTTAGCGCCAACCTTGTCCACCGGATCATAGTAAAAGGCACGGTCGGAGTAATCCACCCAAGCCTCCGATGGATATGACATTATCGACGCCGGTGTATATAAGGACATTCACCGTCTCGTTGTTTGGAGCTGACAGTCCGGGCTTCAGGATGCCAACTACCTCCTAAACGTCCATCGCTCGTTTTCCTCACGGATACGCGAGTCGCCTTGCAGCCACCCTCCAACTCCGAGGGTCCAGCCCATCGGTTAGTAGCGAATTCACGAGCACACCGTTCTGGACGCTTGGAATGTCGTAGGTAAGTTAATGACAGACAGCGTCGTCGTTTGACGAAAACACAAAAACATGACAAATCCTATCGCTGCGTGCGTCGACATATTCATACGAAATATCGAATGACTCCTTGGGATACAACCATGGAAGAGCAAGATATATTAGTGAGCGATCTAGGGTATTCACGCAGGGTCTATCATTTGGCGTCGCGTAAGCTGGGCTCCGTTCCACTGAAGAGCGTCGACGGCGCACTCCGCGACTACCGCTCGGTATCTTTGATCGTCTGAACATTGGATCAGCTCATCCCCGTCGTGAGAGCAGATATGACCGACTCGCTACTTACCAAACTTTGGTAGCGCATCAAACACGTCATTCTCCAGGGGTACCACAGGCCAGTGGTGGCCAGGAGAGACGCTTCCGCTAATCCGAGACTGGCTCGTGGACTTGTCGCCTTGGAAAAGAAGGTTCGTCAAGGGAGGGATGCGAACTGGACGGCGACCCCGACTTACAGTTTCGTCCGTAATAATCACCCCCGAGCGCGTCGACCAACGTAAGGTGGGTCTGACCGGCGAAGTGGCCTTCCCGTAATGCCCGTCTTGCACTAGCATATGCCTGGTACGGACCAGCCGTTCTAGCCTTGTTTCGGCCGTGAGCATGTAACGGATCGAAGATATCTAACGGCCAAGTGAATCAGGTACGAGTGTCAATTTGTCCGCTCCACAACCACTGCAGGGGGCGCCGAGGAGGGGATGCTCACAGCGGTGTTCCTCTGTCAAATTTTGCTGTTTGAAATTATGGACTGGTCCAGAAAATGAAGGCATAATGTGATTCTCGGCATATCTTTGACGTTGCAAATGGTTATGTTCCTTGGAAATTACGTCCTGTAGCTGTTCAACAGACGAGGGTGCATAATATACTGATCCTCCAGAAGCATGGAACGGATGTTGGCCTTCTACGCTTTGCGTAACAAATGAAGTTGGATCATCTACGGCGGAAATTGGGGAAGGAACGACTTGATCTCTTGGCGAGTTTGGATGATCAGAGAGAACGGAAGTGTCACTGTAGCTTGGAGGGTATGAAAGGAACGGGTCGAGGAGATCTCCCGGCGGAAAGAGCGTCGAAAAGGAAGTATGGGACTGAACGGAGCTTGGAGAACCTGTGCTGCTCGCTGCGTCCGAACAGAAACGTTCCGGTGGCGATGATGCCGATACCACATCCGAGCTGGCACCGGACGGTGCGACAGTCCAGCCAGAGTTGCAGTCGCCCTCGGGTTGCTGATCGATTTCCAAATGATCCGCGGCGTTGTACGGCTTCGGTGATGGGGAAGCAATGAGGTGTGGCGTTGTTGGGATCAGCACCGGAACCCTATCTTCAGAGCCCGAACTTCGCTCGCCCGTTGTGGTGGACAACGTCGGTACCACGCCCGACTTGGAAGAGCGAATTACAAACACGCATTCTTTCCCACGTGCCTGGCATTTGCTGCATGGCCGCTGCAAATCACATTTCACCTTGGAGTCGGCACAAGCCTGGCAAGACCGTCGCCTCGTGCGGTTCGCATGGGACCTAGAACCACCAGTGAGATCGAGCGGCGGGAACGGGGCGCGCATGGGAGAAATAACCGGGGGAAAGTAAAGAACAAGACACCCACGAATCACCACACGTTTTCTTGTGTCGTGTCAACAAATCGCTGCGGGTAAACTGCGCTTCACAAGTCTGTCAGGGTTGAGTCCTGAGTTCACGGATCGCAAAGGCATTCCCGCATCTGCTTACATCGCACCGGTGGGACCGTTCTCCGGTATCTGCATGGTTCATCCAGTGAGATTCAGTGCCTACACGAATGGAGAAGTTCAAGACTTACGGGTGCGCAAGTGGCGATTGAGGTGTGTCGTGCGCGTGAACTTTGCAGGACAATGTGGACAAAGTTTCGTTTGGGGCAGGACGGGTATATTGCCTTTGTGCGAGCGCATCTTCGATACGGCACCGTCTTTCCTGTACTCGATGACAGTCCGAGCTTGCGGTACCGTAACAAAGGAAGCGGCAAGATCGACGCGATGACGGGAAGAGGTTGACCCACAGGCCATCTTGGGAAGGGAAAGTCAAGTTGGGGTATTCGAAAGTCAAACGGAAGACATATTTAAGCTGTAAACGCTTTATACATGAGACCGACAAACTCTTTGAACCCTACAACTCCGATGGTGAATGCCATCTGCAATGACCGAGGCCATACTAACCTAAATTTGATTTCGGAAACGGCGAGCCCAATATGCTCTAAAAGGAAACGATAACTTTGCGGACAACCGATCTCGCGATACCGACATGGATTTAAAGTTGTGACCTTTCTAAAAGTTTTGTGTTTCCATGCCATGTCACCATCGAGCCCGTTGAACTGCAGAGCGTGGTCACTGCATGGCCGCTCGCCGACATCATGTCCTTGTGAAAGTTGATTCATGAGCTGACAAATCTGAGATCCTAGCTCTACAAAGGGGCCTCGTGGAAAGAAAGGCAACGGGGGGAAAAAGAAAAAAAAAACACACGAACCTGGCCGCGCTCAGACTCGTGGAGCGTGCTGATCGACGTGTCGCGGACAGCCCCAGATCAAATGAGTACTTGTCCGACGGGACTCCTGGGAATCAACACCAAACAGCGTGCTGCCAGTGGCACCCACGGCCTCGGTTACGTTTAAGTTCACCAGGGTATTGGCAACATCCAACATTCAAATCCGTTCTGCCTAATGCTTCGGGGTGTAAGGTTTTTGGCCATCCTCGCCGCCTCATGCTTTCGGCTGAAACTCCTGCTCTAGTGCCCACTGCACAGCTTGTTCCACGTCCTCGACCTCGTGTGTGGGGCGGTGGCTTGGCGGTCCCTGACAAGGCTCGTACACACCCGTCCTGACCAAAATAGACTTCCAACGTGCCGCGTTCGCTCCTGCAATATCGGATTCTGGATTGTCTAAGGAGTGTAACATGAATTCGTCGTGTGACTGTGGGTGCAGCGGACTCCGCGACTCACCCCCAACCATATATCTGTCAAGCAGATTATGCAACTGTCAGCCTATAGATCGGATTACATATGTTTATCACCGACACCGAGTCAACAGAAGATTTTTCGGGTAGTTGTCCCCGCAACATTTGCTCCGCGAACTTGTATGTCGCTACGGTTGGCTTTCCAAATTGGGTATATGGATATGGCGTCCCTGTTAACGACTGCGAGAGGAGCGCTTTTGTCAATGTCTGCGGAAAATATCGAATAGCTTCGCCTAACTACCTTGATCACAGCTTGAAAAGCCTCTTTGAACGCGCCTTGGCCAAGTCGAGGTCTCTCGAAATCTGATTTCCATAATAGGTCTGGATTGCAGAAAACGAGGTCGACCGCCTTTCGCATATAATCTTGTACGCGGGGACCGCCAACAACGCCGCCTGCAAGGATCAGATCACACATAATTTGGATATCAAGGGCCCAGTTTCGAGGATCGTGAAATACAATGACAGCGGCGATATTGGTCTTAGAAAAATCGGTTGCCTAAACAAATACCAAGTTTCGTTTGATTACAAAATTGATCGGCGTAGTAACAAGCAGACTAACCTTGACTGACCTCCGTTCTTCAACCCTAAGACTGTGAAATGGCCATACACTGGCAGATCTCTGATTGAAAAAAAAGTTTGAGAACCGAATGATGGGAGTGGCTTACGATGGATTCCAAGCGAGCACATCGAGCGTGGTGTAAACATGCCTAAAACCATAACTAGTTTCAGGATCAGAGATCTAAGCCTGTAAAAGAGGGCGGAGAACATATCGACTACTCACCCTTCGGCAACCCTACGGAGTGTGTCATCTTGTCCACCAAGCACTAACACGGGCTGATGTGCATATTTGTGCACGACAGACTTTAGGACAGTGTGCGCCTGAATAAATTGTTGTGGACCGATCTGTGTGAAACCTTTCTCAGTGGTAACAAACCATCTCGCACCGCGGATCTCACTTTGGTTCCCAACTGTTGGCTGAGTTTGTGGCAGCGCGCCGACTCGCTCACGCCACCGCCATTGGTGAGCTGAAGAATGATTGAGTTTGATGGGACGATGGAAAACATGAGGTATCATTTACTAAAAGGTAAGGAATTTTACTCCGGAAAATAGTCAGGACGCACGAAGCATGGTGGAGTGGAAAAAAAGACACACATGCCAAATTGATTGTTACCATCCAGGATCGACAAGGCGCGCTTGGCTGCTGGTAGGGCGTTGTCACCGCGAATGAGGACACCATCCTAAGCCACAGGTGGGAAGTTGGTCAAACTACGACATGTTCAGGTCTCAAGACACCTGAGTATATCACGGACGATATCAAACACGAACGCCAGGGGCGAGGCGGCCTTGTAAGCTTTTCAAACAGGGCGGAATGAGAACCAAGTGAAAGAGGATAAACGATAGCACGTATTGTGGAGACTCACCTACGTAATGTCGTACACAAGACCTGATTGGAGTATTATTGACGTACTTTGAGCACATGTACCTCTGCGAGTACAGGGTGCCCAATTGACGCATCCTGGATCTAGACTTCTGGTATGTTGCGTGAGAGTCAGGAAAAACGAGGATTGCGACCTGCAGAATAATTCATGAAAGGAACATGAGTGTGAGCACTAACTATGGGTGGTGAGAAGGGCAGACCTCGACAATGGGTGATTTGATACGCGCCCGGGCCCTGAAACAAGTCGACTACGGGCCCACGTTGCGTGTAAGCGTGGCTGGCTAGCTCAGGCAGGAGTTGTCTGTAATCCCGGCGGAAGCCGATCTTGCAACGGAGAACTGCAACATTCCGTGGTACCGAGTTACCTAATCAGGATCGACATCCCCTGCCGAGCAACCGTGGCAACAACCCTCTAAGACATACGACCCGACGCTCAGCATCTAATTAATGTGAATGGTACCAGTATAGCCTCCAGCTGAACACATGTATTCTCACCACAAATAGCTTAATTCTGGGACCTCACAAGCTCGACTGCCTTGGATTCTTCCATTACTAAGGGTTGTACAGCTTGTAGAAGCTCCATTTCAGTATTTGGCATGGATCAAGACGCCGTTCATACGCGTATCGCAATGATATCAATGACGCACAAAGGCAAATATTTCAAAAGAGTGGTTCTGAAACAGATCATGGCAAATGGTGCAGGCTTGAGTCCAGTTCGTGGAACCCGGTCAAACGACAACCCCAAACTCAAGAGATCTATGCGCCGAATTAAAATCACCATTAGTACTGGCACATCCGTCTGAAACCAGTCCATCACATCAGCTTGTCTTTGGCACCTGGGGTACGCAGCGTATTGTGGAGTTAATTATACCACCATCTCACTTGTGTCTAGTCACGCGATTCTTCGCGAGAACATGTACCGTGACATTGTGAAAGTGATGATCATCCTCTACATCATGCTGCCTAATGAGGCCTGTTTCATGCTTAGCGGTGTGTGTTGCTCGAGGTTGTCCTCACTGATACCCATTACTGATCTAGATCCCGGTCCACAGGCAAGCCGAGGATGCTGGATCAGTGTCCTATCAGTTGATCGGCCCACGCTTGGGTCCTCCATGAGACAGCCACAACACGAACGACAACAGTGGCAGAGGTCCATCCATAGTCACTGCCTACCTCCACCATCATGTTTTCTATACCACCCCCTTAGTTTGCAGTCTTCACAGCCAGAGATATGGGCTCCGCGGTCGCCAGCAGACCCGCTAGTGCCGGCTGCTTGGTGTACACCGATCGGATGGGCGCTCCGAGGCAACACGGAAACGTGTTAGTCGGGATGCTCGACGCACTGCTACTGCAGTCAAAGCACATCGTATGTTGAGTATACGGCTCCACTTTGCTGCCGTTTTGTTCGCATAGAAGGTTCGAGACGCGCCACGGAGGGGGGCAAACAGGCTGGGGTCGAACACAAGATTACAATGCGGTCAATTATTATATCCAGAGATGGCGGAAAGGATTACGGCGAATTTCGCGGGTAGTGGTATCGAGTTCACAGGCGCAAGGGTTATAAAAAAAGGGATGACCATGGTTCCATTATCTACGCATGCGCGTCGTCGAAACGTACTTGACGCCTTCGTGGCTCTCTCCAAGTATCGTTTAAACTCTCGTCATTGACGGGAGATACTGGTGTGAGAGAACGGACTGGAGAAGCCTTACTCGGTAAGCAGCCCCGTCCAAGAGTAAAGATTGGAAAGAGAATTTAAGTGGTGTATAAAGCGAAGAAGTGATGCATTCTGACGTTCACTTCAGTACCCATGGGTCATCACCAGCAACTGCTAGAGCGCTAATGGAAAGATTAAATTTGTTGTGGCCCGAAGCGCTCGAACAGTTGTGCCGCCGACGCATACTGGTTGATGGGAGAGATGGGAGATTCGTGGGAGGTATCTATAGAGGCTCTCTAGGCCAGGCCTAACCATAGAACGGATTAAAAAATGGTTGGAAGCGGGCCAAGTGAATGCAGAGACATCGCGCGAGTTTGTAGAAGCTGGCCCAGGAGGAACATGACGGTTAGGAACACACCTGTCAAGTTGCGGACTTGCAGCTGTCCCAGTTCGCCGTCGGCAGATGCCACACAGCAACCGCGCACCTTTTTCATTTTAGCACGCTAATCGGGGCGTTTGATGGGACTCGTCGATTCGACGTCGAAGATAATGGTATGGTCGTTGATACGGCGATCCCATCACTGTGTGTCTTAGATGGCTGGACTGGCAAAGTTTTTGGCCAAGTCGAGAGCGTTCATAAATCTAGCGGCAAGTAAGCGAAGACATTACTAAATGGGTTACGCGGAGGGTAACGTTAACGGAGCCTTGCACCCCAGGGATGGTAGGCTATCTCGAGGCTCGCTTTCGTGCCTGCAAATTTTTCAACGTTTGAGTCTGGTGTTCCGAAGAGTCATTGTCTTGCTCGCCCGGCCCAGTACCATCGTCGCCATCCGTTCGACGAGATCCTCGTTTTGTATATTACTACCTTCCGCTCTTTCTCCTCCTCTTCTTGCACGCGATCCGCGTGCAGACGCCAAAACTGCGCCCAATGGCCACCGCAGAACCCGATCAGCCCCTCGATCAGACAGCGCCCGCTTCAAAACCCCCTGCCACACCTGCGACGCCACCTGAAGTTGCGTCGGCCAAGCCAGCCGATGCAACGCCCAACGGCGCTGTTACCCAGCCGGCGGTAGTAGTACCACAGGTCAATGTAAACGGGGAGCCATTGCGGAGCCCTCGTCCGTCTGGAACGTTTGCGCTGCCGTTTGATCCAGACAACGCGACCTGGGGTGCGAACTTTTGGGTCACCTTGGTCGATCCGCAGGTACGTTGTCTCTCCTCCTTCGTGCTGTTGATGACCGTGCAAGCCCCGTCACGCTTTGAAGACCAGCACGACGTTCTTTGCATGTCCAGCGACAGGTCAGGTTAGTTGGGACCCTCCAGTGGGCACCTTTGTGTGAGTCGTCATGTTGCAAATTTCAAATTACATTCTCAATTTTATATGCTCTCCGTCTTTTAGTCTCCCTCCCAGCGAAGATGGCGAGTGGTGGGAGCTTATCGATGAGTCTCGCGGCGGAATACCATATTATTATCAAACTAAAACAGGGGAGACTGTATGGGAGCGCCCCCAGGGATTCGTCATTCCCCTGACTGTCATCCAAGTAACTTTAGGCTCATATCCTTATTCTCCCCATGTGCTGACTGTAGTCGCACCAGCAAACTGCTCTCGGCCGTCGTCTCTCCCAGACCGGCATGCGCAAAAAGACATCCGTCGGCAATCACGTCGTGACACCCAACCGCCAAGCCCATCGCAAGACCCGAGCACAAACCGGCGGCGTTGATAAGGATACCCGTCGTGTCTCACCTCGATCGGGCGACGCGGATCTGCCGCCTCGACCTTCATATTCGTCGACACGTAGTTCACCGGGTCAGATCACAGCGACGACAAGCGCAAGTCCCGCCAAGAGACCACAACAACAGTCGCTGCCCGTCAGACGCTCCTTCACAAATGACCACCATGGACAATCAAATGGGTCGAGCCGAGGTTGGTCAAACGGACTGCACACCAATCTTCCCCCGATTCCAGCATCCCCATATGCTTCAGAGCCTTCTACCCCCGCTTCTCGTAAGTCGACGTCCCTCAGTTCTGCAAATGGCAAGTCAAGTCCCAAGGAAGAGAAACCACGGCGCGCTAATGGTAGGAATGGTGCAATGACGGATATCGAAGACATAACCCAATCACGATCGAGATCCAAGTCTTCTTCATATGTTCCCCGCAGGTCGCCGCCGCCGCCGCAAAGTCTGAATGCCGCGGTAGAGATGCTCTCATTATCGGAAAGGAGATCGACATCGGATCATGGTCATCCCATAGCACTTCATCCAAGCGCCACAGAGAGCAAGCCACGTCCGAGCACGAGTAGTTCCAGCTCAAAGTCCAAGGAGAAACGTGATGTCACACTTTCCCCGACCAAGTCGCATGGAGCCTTCTGGATGACGCGGAGCACATCGACGCCACCAACCGTGAATGGCAAGACCATCAGCAATCCCATCCCTAACGAAGGTGGGTTGCGTTCCTTGTCAAGTATAGCGTCCTTAATTAGGCTTGATAGAGGCTTCGTTGGACATGAGTCCGCTCAAAAACCGGTCGACCGGCAAACCTATCCCGGTCATGACATCGGCAAGTCCACCGCCTTCCATTCACCAAGCTCCCACAGCAACGTTTGCATCAGGGTTTGTACATCTGTGGTTCGGCAGGGTAAAGTCCGTTGACGATCGTCTCCTAGGACATACCCTGTGCTTCCTCATGATCTTGCTTCTGATATCCAACTGTTCTCGGAATCGGATTATGCCCGACAATACTTCTCTACGCATCGGACGGGATTTATATTCCGTCGTAGAGTTCCGGTAGCACAAATGATGACATGGCAAAGGGTCCCGCTCACCTCGCCTCTCCTTGCGGTAAACCGTTCGCTAAAAGCGGACGCAGTCAAGATCTTCAAAGTGATCCAGCACATTATGGGTGACCGGGAACGGGAAAGGCCGGCCGGCATACCTGCGCACAACGGGTCAACGAACTCGTTCTCTGTCAATTCGATTGGTCTCCTCGAGGAAGAACGATGGCTATTGGGAGAAGGTCTCGCTCACGGAGAATTGCGAGACGAGATATACTGCCAGTTAATGAAACAACTCAGTGGTAATCCCAATCCGGAGAGCGTCTTCAAGGGATGGCAGATGCTTTGCGTGCTGTTGATCGCATTTCCCCCGTCGAAAAACTTCGAGGCTTACTTACGCTCCTTTATTCACCAACGGATATCTCAACCCGAGGGTCGGGTGGACGTCATGGCAAAACACTGTTTACGTCGACTATCCGCAATATCGAAGAAAGGTCCGAGAGGAAAGCCGCCATCTATTGCAGAGATCGAGACTGCCTCCGACGCAGCATTCAATCCATCTACGTTTGGGGAATCTCTGGACGCAATCATGCGTTTACAAGAGCGCAACTATCCCAAGGAGAAGATTCCGATCATCCTCCCATTCCTTGCAGATGGCATCCTCGCTCTGGGCGGCACAAAGTGCGAGGGCATCTTTCGAGTGCCTGGTGACAGCGATCTGGTCGCGGACCTCAAGATCAGGATCGATAGGGGGTATTACACGCTCGAGAACGTTGATGACCCACATGTCCTCGCATCGCTGCTCAAGCTTTGGCTCCGCGAACTTCTGGACCCGCTCGTTCCCGAAGAGCTGTACAATGACTGCATCACCGCGGCCGCCGAACCAACGTCGTGCATAGCGATCGTCCAACGATTGCCAACGATCAATCGTCGGGTCGTGATTTTCATTATCAGCTTTATGCAGTTGTTCTTGGAGGAGAAGGTGTTAACGAACACAAAGATGACGGCTGCGAATATGGCACTGGTCATGGCTCCGAACCTCTTGAGATGCAGCTCCGATTCAATGAAGGTCGTGTTTACAAACGCGCAGTGAGTATTGCCACATCCATTTTGCGATGAGTAGCATCCAACTGACTACACTGGTGGGCAGATTTGAACAGATGTTTGTCTACAACCTGCTATTACACCTCAATTGCAGTAAAGTCGACGACGACTATGTGCCTGTTCATGGGCGAGGTGCCAGTCTCCCTAGCACGCCAAAACCTCGTACGTCCAAATCTCGGAATGGGAGATGAGCCACCTCCCGTTTTGGTGACCATCTACCCGACATGCCATAAGCCGTTGCTTGTGGGGTAGGGCGCAGACTACCACCCTACATCCTTTCCTCACATCAACCTCCCGATCCGCCCGCGTCAACGACCAGAAATTATCCGCCCATTGTCTCACTGTCCTTGCTCACCGTTGTACCCCAAATGCACTCACCAATATCAATATCAATCGTTTCGAGCACCCCTCACATGTACATCGGCACCTTGGCGCCTGGACGTTTCGCTCATCAAGTCAAGTCTTTTTGCTTTCATATCGCTTGTCCTAGTCGCTCCCCACCCAAATCTCCTTTCGTTTATTGTCTTATCTTGGTCGCTGATCGCAAATCTGTGCTTCTCGCTTCTTGCTTTCACTTGGACGGACTCCTATACTTTCCTTTTCTTTCTTGTGAGGAATTAATACTAATGACACGCGTCCCGTCGAGGTGTTACTACCTTACCTTCGTTCTTCGAGAACAAATACTATAATAAATCACGTTCCTTACCTTTTTGTCATCTCTCTTCGTTCTCCTCGTACGCCGTGCGCACGATCCTCTCAAGTAGGCCAATAGCAATTGAAAACGGATATAAATACAGAACGTCAGAATCGAACGAGACTATTAGAGGTCTAGATCCTCATCCATCCCAGCCCACGCGTGTGTGGACGACTTGGCCTCTCCGGCCTACGGATCTGACGCTCAACCTGCTTGACATCCCAGACTGGGTTACCGTCGTCCCACAACAGACAACAGCGCAGCGATGCTGTAAGTAGATCGTTTTGAATACACCCACCGGGAGTGGGACTCAAGCGCGACAGTCGGACATCCCCGGCCAAATTGCGCTTCTCGCAGTGTACCTGACCGGTGTTTGCAACCTGAGACCATTCGGACTCTTCCCGATTCAGCCTAGTCGACGGACGGGTCTTCAACTAATCTGGTCACCAGACTAGTCTTCAACTTGCGGGCTGCCGCCACTGATCCGATGCAGGGGCGCGTAACATTCAATGCCGTAGGTGTGTTGATCAAATTGATCACTGGGCCTTCAACGATTCTCTTATGATGGCACGATGACTGTCATCATGCCAGCACCAGCGACTGGGTGCCAATTATGATGCTAGCAGATTGGCCTACAGAGAGTCTCGGCCTAATCCGAACCAGACGGTCCAGACCAAAGTGTCGCATATCTGGCCCGGTTCCCTCATGAAACGAGTGCTTGAAACACGGGTCATATAACGAGTCTTTTGAAACTTCCAAGTGCTATGCTGGCATGTTTGAGTCGACTCATCATGACCTTACATAACAAACTTACAGGCCCATCATTCTCAGGCTACTACATCTCATGATAGGGTGCCCTGTCTCCACCTCACGATTTACGGTACCGATAGGCACTTGTGCTATTCGTCATAAAGAGAGTACGTATCACCGTGGGTGCGTTCTGTCTCCAAACTGTATGCCGATCAAAGGAGTCAACCATAGTACTAATCCGGACGACAAAGCTTCTAGCACCTTTATCATTATTCGGTAACACCAAGAACCTTGAATGCGATATCAAGTTTACTACTAGAATGCTCTTAGTCCAATAGTACGTGACCAAACCATTGTTCATCAATCATGTAACTGTTATAGGCCCATCTCCCAGATTACTCAGAGGGTCACCTGGTTGGAGCCTACCAGGGCGCAGTTTATCAAAATGATCCTTATCGCTGATTTAAACCTTCTAAGTACTAGGATTCGCTATGGTCGATATGCGCCTTCACCATCATACTGTCAAGCAAAAAAATGTGCAGACATGTCCTGGACACCCATAAAAAAGTAACTATTGACACCACACAAGCCAATGAATGTTCAAGAATCGTACAAAAACGTCGTCAAAAAGTTACGTTGATTATATATATACATAGTTCGACAGATTGGTCCAGCCCTCGTGCCGTCTCTGCCGCCGAGGAGGCTTTCTCGGCTCCATCTCATTACCTGGAGAATCTCATTACCCGGAGAAAGTAACGTTATCGGTGCCAACTTGGCCGGTGTGCGAACCATATAGAGTACTAATTTTTGAGCACGGCCTCATTGGTACTATGTACGAGACTGAGGTTTGCTGTGCTGAAGCCTCGGTCTAAAAAACGTCCGCCAGGATTGTTAGCATCACTCGGTCTGGTCTTTTTTGGCCTGCGAATCGGACCTTGGGTTCTGATTCTGCACATTCGGCGTTTGCTTGGATTTCTCGGTACATTTGTCCAGCTTCGCTCGCCGTTATGCGACTTTTGCCTTGGTTCACCTCTTGGTTGGTGTCTTGGTCTGGTGGAGACACCCAGGTCACGTTCCTCCCCCGTACTGGTGGTTCCATCACTGCTCGTCGTGTGGACCAGACCGTTTCTCCGATCCTTGACTCTCCTCCGTCCGTGCCAGTGCCCTCTCAGATCCTCAAGAGCGGGGTCGTTAATGTCAACCTTTCGGTCTCTAATCGCTGTGTGGACCCGGATGGCTTTCCAAGAATGTAAGTGTGGGTTGTTGAGGAGTACGTACCAAAATATATTGACGCTTTCCAGGGCAATCTTGGCTGGAAAGCAAGGTGGGGATCCTACCCTCCCAGGTCCTGTAATTTCTGGATACAAGGTATGCCTTTATTTGTCTGAGGCGTTCGATTGTGGAAGTTACAATGTGATCATTATGAAGGGTGATCGATTCCTGATCAACGTCACCAATGATTTGACTGATACGGATATGTTCACTGGAACAACGATAGTCAGTTCTTGTGAGCGCCACTGAGTAGCTCTACTTGAAACTCATATTTTGTGTTTGCAGCACTGGCATGGTATCCACCAGAACCAATCCAGTCGGATGGATGGCGTAGCCTTTGTCACTCAGTGTCCAATCATCCCAGGGCAATCGTTCTTGTATAATTTCACCGGCGAAAATCAGGTTGGCACGTTCTGGTATCATTCCCACTATGCAACACAATACTGTGATGGTCTTCGCGGTCCCTTCATTATCCGCGATCATGGAGATCCATATAAGCACCTGTATGACATTGATGACGGTTCGTGTTTGACTGTCACACTAGGATAAAGAATTGAAAAGTGACATTGTCCACATTGCGCAGATTCTACGATTATATCCTTGATGGACTGGTATGCACGCACATTTGAAGTCAATTATTACTCTTATCTTTCGTCGTATAGGTACCATTATCCTTCTACTCAACAAATCTGGCCGGATTCGGTCCTTATTAACGGGACTGGCTGCTACCGACCTGACCTAGAGATGAAGAATTGTTCTCCATCTCCTACTTACGTGGTCGAGGCGAAGAAACGTTATCGCTTCCGCCTCCTGAACATGGCCTGCAGATCATATTACCGTTTTGCCATAGATAATCACAACATGACAGTCATCGAAGTCGATGGAGAATACGTCAAACCTTACACTGTCAATGCTATTCTTATCCACCCAGGCCAACGTTACTCGTTTGTCCTCAAAGCTGACCAGCCAATCGGCAACTACTGGATTCGCGCCATTCCGGATCCGTCGTGGCTCTTCAATGCCAGTACCACTGCCATATTGAGGTACCTCGACGCACCGCAGACGGACCCCCAGACCAACATCATAATGAACAATTATCTCAATGAAACACTTCTGCAGTCCCTGGAGGAACCGCCTGCCCGGATTCTTCAACCTGAACCGGATGTCAAGCTGGACATGGAGCTGTATGGGGATAATGAAAATAAATTATTTCTGATCAATGGTGTCTCGTATAAGCCGCCCAGCGTTCCCGTTTTACTACAGATCTTGAGCGGAGTCACCAGCGCGGGCATCGATCCCAGGGATTCGGTATATTTATTACCAAGGAATCAGGTTATCGAAGTTACCTTCCACGTCAATAATTCCCCCGAGCTGCCGGTGAGTACGCTCTCCCCGGCAAACAGGAGTCATCACCTGATTGTTTCTTTTTATTGCGCCATATAGCACCCTTTCCACCTGCATGGTGTGAGTGGAGTTGGACATTCTCGGCCATATCTTCTCTTATGAAACTTGCAACAGCACCATTTCACTGTGATCAAGAGTGCGGACAGCGAATTTAGGAACTTCGACAAGCCTGTCGTGAGAGACACTGTCAACACCGGGATAGGGGGCAAGACGGACAACGTGACGATCCGGTTCATTACCGACAATCCTGGACCTTGGGTACTACATTGGTGAGTGCGCCTGCGTCCTCATCCTCGGTCGTTGGGAAGAACTTGACGTGGCTGTAGCCATAACGAGTGGCACTTCTTCAGGCAAGTCATCCTCTCGCTACGTATCGCCAGCTTTGCTTATCGTCTCCTGTATACGCCTGCAGGGGAATGGCGATCGTCTTTGTCGAGAATTACGCCAGTATCCTTGTCGATCAGCAACTTGACGGTGAGTCCACATGAGTTGCGAGATTGGAAGAATCAGTGCGGGTGCTCATCTGATGGCCATTACCAACAGGTCCGACGCAAGATCTCTGCGCTTACAACGAAAACTTCGTCTCGCCGTCACCGCCGCCTCTAACGAGCGGGATCAACTTACCTAACGCGTGTGATGTTTAATTGACGTGCTTGACATGAAACTCCGTGTTACGGTTTGTTGCAACATGGTGTGCGCTTGATTTTCCCTATCTATACAACCGCCCAACTATCTTGATGGAAATTGTCTTGGTACTTGACTTTACAACTGCCAGACTTAGGATGTCGTGGAGAAGCTCTTTCACATCGTGATCTAGTATGATGTCATGTCCTCCGAGTCTGTTATTTACAACGAGGAGTTGGCGTATCATACCGCCACTTTAAGTTGGATGGATTAATCGTCGAGGTAACGGCCTATACTTCGGAATTGGATACCCAAGCTGGATGTGCAAAATGGGCCTCGGCGAGAACCTCGAAATCTCAAGTGATCCCATGGATAGATTCTATATTTTTACCACTACACGAAACACTCCTAAGAGCGGGGAGAGTGTCAAAATGTACCTCCTCCGACCTCCGGCCTCCTCCGAGGCTCATCGTCACAACTCCGAGGTCGACGCACGCCAATGCCGCCATCTCCGCTCCGGAGCATCTCGGAGTTGGTGTTTTCACTCGGTAAGGTCCTCTTCTCCTTTCGGACCTTATATTTCATATTATGGACATCATATCGGAGTTACATCGGAGTTCATACGCTCAATCTCTGTTACTATTTTAGTCCATTTTTCTTGTCTCACTCCCTCAGTTGTCCTACCATCTGTGTGTCAACTGAGGTGAATTTTCTAGCTACATTTGCTATCTTTGTCACTTATGTCTGTAGTCTGGGCCTTTCTGCCCCTTCATAGGTGAATATCAGTTGTTCTACCATCTGTGTGTCAACTGAGTCTGGGCCTTTCTGCCCCTCCATAGCCTACAGATTCTGACAAAGAGGTTGCTTAAATATGCTGGAAACAATCATGTTCTCTTTGGACAAACTTTCAAGAACTAAATGAAAAGTTATGCAGGCTCATAGACAGAAAGAAAGTCACCCATATGTATGTACTCCACTAAAAAGTGGGGTTGCAAGGGCAGCCCTCATAGGGTCTGCTTTGACATCTCCATACTATCTGGTTGTTTCTGCAGTTGCCACTGCACACTCCCACACTGTTGCAATCATTTGCACAGCAGCTACCAGGAGTGCTGCCACAGTTATCCAAAATTGTAAGTTTCTGTGGAGAAAGTGACAGTCACTAAACATTGACATGCTCCTGAAGCAAATGGGACAACATACAGGGAAGCAAAGGTTAAATGTTGTGGAGGTCAGGGTAGCTACTGCAGCAAGAGCGACAAAGATCTTGAGTATGTACATAAGGATGAAGGTATTGATGTTCTCTAATGGGCCAGGTTTTTGATGACAGATTGTACGCTATTATATATATTCTCTTTACTCCAGGCCCCACTGATGGCTAAAGTTGGATGAACAGGCTGTGGTGTGCTGGTGGACCTCAACTTGATTGCTGCACAAAGCTAACAAGTTGGTCTCCAAAATGCATGTGGCATCTAAAACTTCACAGACATTTGTGAGTTTTGCCTTAGTAGCCTAGGGGAAACTGACCATTTGATTGATGTTATCTCTCTGCCTGATCTAATGCCAATTCTAGGGGTCTGGAGCAGAAAGTTAGGTTGGCAATTAGAGAGGAACCATGTGCATGAAGCAGATTGAACCAAAATCAGGTATTGCTGCATGCAGGGTATTAGTACTACTAATGCCATCATGGTGCTGTTTTCATTCAGAGTGATCTGTCGCAAAAAAAGAGGAGGCTGGTGTTGCAAAATGGTGTCATATCCGTGACAACTCTGGTACCTCCGGTACCAACTCCGCTTGTACCTCCGGTGAATACTCACCAATTATGCACTCTCGTCCCCTCGGACCTCAGTATATACGATACGTCATCTCTTTGTTCCCTATTTAGTTAGTTCACACGCTCTGTACCTTTTCCCGACCCTGTGCAGCACAGCTCCAGCGAACTGCACAACCGGTGCGCAGCTCCGGTTCTTAGTTTCCCGACCTCCGTTTCATTACAAATCTGATGCTCCTCCGTACTATATATTCTGTACCATCTCCGCTGTACATATCCAGTCGTAATATCGAATTGAGTACTTGACATTCTCTCCCTTCGATCAGCTTGACGCTCGGCTCCCGCCGAACTCCGACGGATATCATAATCCTCCTTCGAGTCTAGACGACTCAACTCCGCACCTCCGATCCTCCGCAAATACAGGACCACAACACCGAGACTTGGATAGTGGCGCACCACATAAGGTGAAGCCAAGGTCCTACCAATATCTCCGGAGCTCCGGAGATACACCGGAGTTCATCCGCACGGCCCTAACAGTATATTACGACTCCATACTGTTCAAGTCTCCATCCCTGTACTTATGTCCATTTTCACCTCTCGCTCTCAGTCCTCCCGTGCCTCTGGCACAACCTCCCCTCCGTCCTCCCGTTACCATTCCCTTAGTGTCTTCACCAACCGTCGCCGAAATCTGGAGCCTATCACCGAGTTCCAAAGCTTCTCCGCATGACGTGTCCCTCCATCTGCATCTCAAGCACGCATCACGCCAACTCCGCCCACTCTGAGCATGCGCTCTGCGACACCCAGATGCTCTCTCTGTACCCCTTCCGCCCGCAGTCACTCCGGAGCTTTGGACCAGCCAGGAGTTGTTCCCTCCGATGGCAAATCCGGCTCCTCTGGTGATGACTCCGACGAGTCTGTCCCTCAAGACGCGATGAGCACCCTGGCACGTGCCATTCGTGCCCTCAATCGCTCCACTCGTCATTCTTCCTCCCCCTGCTCCTCCGACCACGCCAAAGTTCGGGAACCGGATCAGTTTGATGGGTCTGACCCACGCAAACTCCGGACTTTCCTGACGCAGTGCGAACTCCAATTCCAGAACTGTCCGAAAGCGTTCCGCTCCGACCGCGCTAGAGTCACATACGCGCAGTCTTATCTTAAAGGAATGGCCTTAGAATGGTTCGAACCCGACCTCCTGACAGTTACCTCCGAACTCCGGCCACTCTGGATGGACAACTACAACGAGTTTGTCCTCGAGCTCCAGACCAACTTCGGACCTCACGACCCCATCGGAGATGTGGAGCACCAGCTCGATCAATTAACGATGAAGGATTCTCAACGCGTCAACAAATACGTCGTTGAGTTTAACAAGATTGCCTCTCAACTCCGAGGTTACGGAGATGGCGCCCTCCGGCACCATTTTTACAATGGACTTCCAGACCGCATCAAAGACAAAATCACTCGCGTTGGGAAACCGTCCACCCTCTCTGAACTCCGTCTCCTCGCCCACGACATCGACGCCCGCTACTGGGAGCGTCAGTCTGAGATCAAGCGCAAGACTCAGTCCTCCGCCCCATCATCGTCCTCCGCCAAGCCCTCCACATCCACCTCTGGCCCCATTCCTGTCAGCTCCGCCCCTGTCTCCGCTTCCGTTCCCTCTGATCCGTCCTCTGTCAACCCCGACCTCTCTGATGACTCCGTCGAGTCTGACGATGAGGACCTCCCAGACTCCCCCGAATCTCCGGAAACCAAACTGGAGGCTTCCAGCCTGGAGGCGCACAAATAGTGTACCCCTTTGCTCTGCATGATTAGGGTAGCGTCCCTCGATTCATGCATCAAGAAAGTGATTAAAACACGTCCGTTCTCTCCGTCCTCCATCCTCTGCTCCTACTCCGTTTCCACTCCGTCTCTGATTGGTCGTCCCCTCCATTTCTTTACAGGTGTTATCACTCCGTCGACATTTTATGTCACTCCGCCGGATGAATTTCTTTTGATTGCTGAACACCACTGACTCCCCCGCTTCGATCCGTTGATCGACAGGGTCGCGAGCAGTACCTTTCGTTCTGGTCACTCGTACATTCATGCCAGCCCCCATGAGCTCGTCTCTGCAGCCTCTGGACTCCGTCCTCCAGCTGACCCCAGTACCATGCCACCTCCGATGCACCACGTCTCCGCTCCGTTCCCGTCCGTTCCAGCTCCATGAGCCTCCGGTGATCCGGTCGCCGAGAGCCCTCGGACCTACGGTCCTCCCGCCTTCCTGTTACCCTCCGCATCACGACCATCCCTTCGCCTCCTTCTCTTTGGCTTCTACAGGCCTTAGAAATTGCCCTCCGGTAACTCCGTACTCCGGCAACTCCCATTCTTTACCTCTTTCGTCGCTGTCGACGCTGGGACGTCGACCCAAAGAGGGGGATAGCAACCCTCCAGTCAACCTTAGGTCGCCCCTCACTCCGCCCTACACTCCGGCACCTCCGAGAACACGCCTTGTACATCTCGCGTTGTTCTATTTACAAATCAACGCCGCTACTCCTCATACTCCGACAAGGAATCTTCCTCCGAAGCCTCCGCTTCCTTCCCCGCTTCCTCCCCCCGCAACTCCGCCAGATCCTTCGCCACATCCCACTCCTCCGAATCCGCCTCCGACCTCACCTCCATTGCGCCGTACACGTCCTCCGTTTTCAGCTCCACGAGACGCGCCAGGTAGTAATTTTGCAGGTCAAGGCACTGGTTCAGCCCCTTGACCAGCTCCTGGAACCCTCGAACCGCCTCCGCGACCTCGCTCCCCTCCGTCTTCTTCTCAGGCGCCTCCGCTCCTTCCTCCGTCCGCACCCTCTTCCGAGGTTGCTCCGACCCCTCCGCCTTCCTCCTCCGCTTCCGCTCCACTCTTTCCTCCCCGATCCGCTCGCACTTGACTTTGGCGTCTTGGCACGCCATGCAGGACGTGGACTTACCAGTCCCGACCTCGCAGTCCAGCCCGCGGTCCTCACATCTCCGACACCCCGCAAGGGCATTCGCCCGCTCCTTCCCCTTTTCGGAGTTCTTCTCCGCCTACGTCCGACACCCTCCGAGTCAGTCGCCTCCGCGCCGATGACTCGCCCACTCACCAATTTCTGGGCCTCCTCGCCCACCCGCCTCGTGGCTTCCTCCGCCACCCTCGCCGACTCCTCCGCGACCCTCCGTGCCTCCGCCTCCGCCCTCCGGCGCGCCTCTTCCTCCGCCTTTCGGCGAGCTTCCTCCTCCTCCGCCTTTCGGCGTGCCTCTTCCTCCTTCTTCACCTTTGCCCGCCTCCTCCGCTCGGCGGCCTTCGCATTCCACGTCGCATCATCGTCGTCATCGCACTCCGCGAGACGCGCTTCGGACCAAGTTTTGATGTCGTCGAAATCGGACATGGTAGTGGTTGAAGAACAAGCCAGGTTCCAACTCCGTCCCGGACTTTATACCCTCTTTCGGACTCCGACACTGACTAGCTCCGCATTGTTCCCAAAGGGACTTCAGGGGTTCAGTCCCAAGAGGGGGATACTGTCATATCCGTGACATCTCCGGTCCCTCCGGAACCAACTCCGCTCGTATCTCCGGTGAGAACTCACCGATTATGTACTCTCGTCTCTTCGGACCTATGTAGATATCTCACGTGACTTCATTGTTCC